>CAAKHF010024112.1:11780-45850 GCA_901007745.1 Hippocampus kuda | reverse complement strand
GGAAAGGAAGACCCAGAAATTATCCACCTTTGTCTTTCACACGGAAGCCAGACAAATCGCCTAATGCTTTGAATGCACCAGGATGGGAGAATTTTGTGTTGGGTGTTGCTCTTCACAACTTTGCTTACCAATTTGTGGAGAAGGGACTTAAGACGAGGCGGCCCAGTGATCCAGTGGTTAGCGCGTCGACCTCACAGTGCACAGGGTTCAATTCCAGCTCCGGCCTCTCTGTGTGGAGTTGGCATGTTCTCCTCAGGCCTGCGTGGGTTTTCTCCGGGTACTCCGGTTTCCTCCCACATTCCAAAAACATGCATGGCAAGCTGATTGAACACTCAAAATTGTCCCCAGGTGTGTGTGTGAGCGCGGATGTCTCGTTCGTCTCTGTGTGCCCTCCGATTGGCTGGCAACCGGTTCAGGGTGTCCCCCGCCTACTTCCAGTTGGGATAGGCTCCAGCACCCCCCATGGCCCTTGTGAGGATGAAGCAAATCAGAAAAAGGATGGATGGCCTTAAGACATCCTTCAACACAGAGATCCTGCCTTTTACACAAAACCCAGCAAAGGCGGGATATTCTGAGTTTTTCACAATTGCTTTCCATTCGACAGGGCGGTCAGTTGTTGAACTTCACACTGTCCATCCGTCCAATGCGGCATAAGCTTAAACGCAGATGCCACGATTACTCTACGACTGTGTTTGGTTTTTTTTGTTGTTTTTTTGTTGACTTCTTTGTCTTTTTCTGAGTGAAAGAAAAAAAAATATTCCTGTTGTGGACAAGGTTGTTGTGGTGTATAATGGATGAGCGGCAGCACACCGTCATCCTCCTGCCTCGCCGCCGCACTCTCATTAGCGGTCGCCATCTGTCCGAGCGGACCTCGCACCACTACGTCAACACTCTGTGCTCTCGGCGCCCTGTCACACCTTTTGGGCACAGCATCCTCCTCGGTCGAAAATGACACCTTCATCATTCGCGTCCTCTTTCGAGGCGGATCACCCTCGCGTCTGTTCGTCTTCACGCTTGTCTGAGCACGGACGGATTATTACTAATATGAGGGATATGCGGCAATATCAGTAAGGACGATGTGACACACACTGTATCTGAGTCTCATGCTACCGTAACATACTTTTGCCATCCTTACGCTAATGCTACTCCCAAGTCCATACGATTCATGTGGCGATATGATTATTGTGTTAAGATCCACTTCACGACAATGACGATAACATGCATTCCAATTTTAATCACTTAACGATAATAATTGCTGTGCTCCGTACCATATTGCATCATCAGTGGAGTGAACGGTACGGTATCATATGGTACTCTCACACTGGCGGCGCAATTATCCCGCGTTCACGTCAAGACTGACATTTCCGTCCGTTTTCACGCCGGAGCACGTGGGGGAAGTTGTAGTTCCGGGCTGAGTCGGACGCTCCGTGTCTTGTCGCGCTCGTAATTCCCTGAAGAAATTGGAGCTGACAATCTTCCGCCGGCCAGACGTGAAATCCCGTTGATCCATCAGGACATGTCTCGGCCTCTGAGCTTCCCCCGCGGGCACGGCGAGTCATCCGCAACTCGGCGACACGGAGACAACGCCAAAGACAAAAAGCCGCCGGCTCGAGGATTCCCAGGAGGTTTACTCCAGTGCGAAGCTAGTCTCCCGCCAACGCTTTCTTCGATTAAAAGTTTGACTGACACAAGTCGATGGAGTTTGGTGTCTGGATACTTCACTTTCAATTTATCTGGCCACTCACCAGCCACAATTGCAGGGACATCTCCAGCGACTCGAGACCAGCAGAGTAAATCATGTCGTATGTTTATGCATCAAGATATCAATATATATGTCGATGTTTCTCGTACACATATTGAATGTTTATCAGTGTTTTGGGATATTTTTCCACTTGATGCATTTTGGTGGGTTTTTAGCGGGCTGGCCCATTTCCACTGAAAATCGTATCCGAATTGAAGTGAATTCAATCAAATCATGATTGAGCGAATTGTATCAAAATTGGAGTGAATCGGACTCTATTTGGAATGAGTCAAAGAATATCGTTATTTGAGTGACTCATCACATCAGAAGTGGAGTGAGCCAAATGGCGATTAGAGCAAATCCAATCGGAATTGGGGATGAATCGTATCGTAGTTGGAAAGAGTGATTTCGCATCGTCTCGGAATCGGTGTGACTTATCTTATATCAAATCCTGATTAATGTAAATGGTTTTGTCATTGGAGCGAATTGGATCCTGTTGTGTCGTAGAATTCTATTGCGACGATTTACTGCTACTACGATTCTCTTGATAATATGATCCGTTCACGCCAATTAACATACTTTAATTACGATACAGCTCACTTCAATTTCCATGACTGCTACGCATAACAATTCACATGTATTTCAGGTGATGCTACCTGAACGCTGTGCACTTTTATGGCATCACGGCCTATTTCTGACCTACAGTCGGCTACATGAGTTAGAATCAAAACAAGGGGGTGCCGGCGTGATGACTGCAGTCTGAGCAACAGCAGGCGGCTGACAGAACACGACGAACACTTTGTACCACGTGACCTTTTCACATGTTCACCTTTCAGCGCCTTGCTTTTTTCAGCCTCGCAAATAAATCACAAACATTGGGCAAAATAGCTTTCACAGCTTGCGATCCAGCTTGCGGGACTCTCGACGTGAGACCTTTATGTTTGGAACGTAACCCCGTAGGCCACATTGTTGAAGTCTGTAAATGTCAGCGGCGCTGACTCGAAAGTGAGGCTTTAAAAAGCGTGCCGGCACACGACAGATCACATGTGACAAGGCGGCTAGCGCGAGAAGCTAACGATCGTCTTTTTTTTGGCACTTTCTTGCCAAAAGTCCCAAACCGATCGAGCCCAACGGACCGCACCAATCAGACGAGATGTTCTTTAAAGTCATTTCTTCATATAAAAGCTGGTTCTATCCAGACAGCCATAATGGGAAAAAAAAACAGGAAGTAATAACTTACATCTTCAGAAAATCTGTAAGCTGGTCCTGTCAAAACCAACGAAATAAGAATCAAAGCAACTAATGCTGGGCTTACACCTCACGATTTGCACGGTCTGCTTGCACTGTTGTTCGAGCTTACGCGGCGAGACTGACTCTTGACAATGACGCGAGGGAACCTGGTCGTGTCTGATTGTCAACTTGCCCAGCTTGATAATGAAGATTGATTAAAAAATATATATATATATATATATATATATATATATATATATATATATATATATATATATATATATATATATATATATATATATATATATATATATATATATATATATATATATATATATATATATATATATATATATATATATATATATATATATATAATAAACAAATACATTTAATAATCTGAATACATTTTTGAATAATTCACTAAAGTACACCCGAACCGAGTTTTGCTCCCGCTGCCTTTTTAAAAAAAAAACATACGCTTGCTAGCATGCGTGCTACTGTATTGTTTAAGCTAGCATGCGTTTAACCACACCAACGAACAAGAATACAATGTGTCTTGTGTATGGTTTAAACATAGAAATAGCACCCGTCACTGACACTACCGGCACTCGAGCCGCCTCGTCACCACGTTGCCTTTACGTGGTTTCCAGCAGTTTGAAAATAAACTGAATTAGGGGAGAAAATTCGTCATTCACGGCTCTAAATTATACATGCTCAAGAAAAAAAACAAATGGTACCCCCCACACACACCCCGACACCCCCATCGTGCTCCTGTATGGACTTTAGTGTGTTGTTCCCAGTGTATTTTTGCCGTGCTGTCCATTGTGATTGCCAGAGGATTTGGTAAGCGTGCGCCTCTCCTCCACTCTGCTGTTATTAATAATGCACAACAGCTTTTACTGGATTCTTACAAGATAGACGGGCAGTACCTTTTTTTTCCGTTCTTTTTCTTTACATTTCAACCCTCTCTGCATCTGTATCTACTCCAGGCAACAACAACAAAAAAAAACCTTCATATGAGCCTCTCTCTCGCCCAAGTTCAGAAAATAGGCAAGAAGAAACATTTGTGATTTGTTCTGTTCCCATTGCTGTTGCCCTGACAGGACGAGCTTTTGTGAACAAATGGTTGATCAAATGCTTTTTGTGTTTTTCAATGACATCATGTGTACAAAGTATTTTGATCTGGATTTTTTCTTTTTTGTGTGTGTGTGTGTGTGTGTGTGTGTGTAAATGTTAACCATGTTGTTTTTGCTATTGCCGGTTTCAGTTTGACAAATTTCTAATTCCTGCTTTTTGACAGCAAATGACTGATGTGGATTTGATTTGACAAATCTTTGGAGGTGTCATTTTTGCAGTTTCTTGTTTTTAAAGGCTGCTACTTCCTGTTTTGGTTCTCATGCTCTTCGGCTTGACAGGACGAGCTTTTTGGAAACAAAAATTTAGATTTATTTTCACAAATTGTACCTTTTGCTTTTGGAAACGATGAAGCTTGATTCCCATTACTGTTGGCTTGATTGAACCAGCTTTTTGTGAGCAAAGGACTTTTGTTTGGCATCATTCACTACTTATACGTTTGGAGATGTAGCTTGTTCGATGAGTCGTTCTCATTTGACAGGTTGCTCCTGCTGTTTTTGTTATCATTTTCTTTGGTTTGACAGGCGCAGCTTTTTTTGAGCAAACGGAGATATAGTTTGTGTTTTTAAGGGCTTTCAGTTGAGTGGGTTTTTTTCCTTCTCTTTTTTTCCCTCTTTTTGCAGGCTGAATTGACATTTTTTTTGTGAACAAAGGACCTTGGTTTGGGGGTAGTATACTACTTGTATGTTGGCAGATGTAGCGTGTGCTGTTAGTTGTTCTAATTTGATAAATTGCTACTTCTGTTTTTGTTCTCATCTTCCTGGGTTTATGCTTTTGTTGGCTTATTTGATGAGATTTAACATCTCTTTTTTTCCATCGAGCCATTGGTTCAGGAGAGACAGATTTTTGTGGACAAAAGATTTTGATTTGGATCTACAGTAACAAATTGTACCTTTGGAGATTAAATTTGTGTTGTTACTGGTTTTACTTTGATAGGTTGCTACTTCCAATTTCGCTCTCATTCACAGGAGCAGCATTTTGCGAGCAAAAAAAATCTTAGCTTTTTTAAAATTTTATTGGGGGGTATTTTCACACAATATAGACTTGGAGCTGGAGTTGGTGCTTTTAATTTGATAGGTTTTTACCTCGTTTGAGTCCTGTTTTGGTTAGCTTGTGAGAACAAACCTTTTTTTTTATGGCTCATCGACTTTCCTTTGAATCAATGTTGCAACTTTTTACCTTTCAGAGATGTAGCTTGTGCTGTTACCAGTTTTATCTTGATAGGCTGCTACTCCTGCTTTTGTTTCTTATGTATTTCCGTTGCCTTGATAGAACCAGCTTTTTGTTGACAGCTTCATCTTCTGCGCCTGGTGCAGTTCATTAAGGTCAGAAAACATCACCTGCGCACTTAATACAAATTTGTTATGGCCATACTTGGGGGAGAAAATTATTGTGGTCGGACCGTAAGGTCCCGTTTTATTTTGTAAATATGTATAAAACATAATAAGTCAATGAGAGCTGTGGTTCCCTGTTTATAGCAAACAAACAAGCTTTTGTTTATTATTCATCAGCAGCCGTCACGCCGAAACGACTCCACCTTTGGGCTCATTTCCACAACCATTTCCGAGGGGACTGTAAAATGAATATTCACGATCTCTCTTTTCTATTTCGACCATTTGCAAGTCGGAATGGTAACGAGGACAAAGGGCGGCTAAAGAAAAAAAAAACAATGATTGCAAAATAGCTGCTCAGTGCTTCTAATGAGACACGTTTTTAATAAGCAGGTATGTCCAACAAGCTCGCGGTTTGTATACACGGACGCTCCGATTGCGGCACGACACGCGCCGGCGGGCGGAAATTGAAATAAAAACAGCTCATCTATGTTTGATGCGAGGGAGAAGAGCTTAGAGTAACCCCCCGGATACTCATGGAATACTGTTTTGACATTTTTTTTTCCTCCTTAAACATTTTCAATGAAAAGTCACCTTGAGCTGTGAGCGTCTATGTTATGCAAAAACAAATCAAGCCCACCAAGCTACTCATCCAAGCAAAGACAAGTTAATCACTTTGCCATCAAACAAAAAAAATGAGGTCAAAGTAGCCACTCACCCTAAGAAGATGCTGAAAGAAGGACACTTTATCATTATAAACTGCCATTCAAGTGTAATGACAAGTCACGGTCACTGTGTATCGAAAACAAAATACAACTGAAATAAAGTCAAAGTATATTTTACTAACGTTTTTATTCTACGATGTTCTGTGAATCGATCAAATGTGTTCGATTGGAAACTGTTAGGAGAAAGAAACAAATACATTTTCATCTGCAAAATGGGGGACTGTATGAACGCTGATATATACCTTGCCAAAAAGTTCCACTTTTCTCTCGTCTGTCCATACGACATTTCCCAGATGCGTTGTGCTTTTGTCAATATGAAGTTTCATGAATTCCAGCCTCGCATTTTTTGTTGTGATTATTTATTTCCAGAGTGGTGTCTTCCTTGAGGTCCACTTTTAAATGACTAATTTTGGGAGGAGGCTATTCTGGCGTCTTTGTCAGTGTTCGTATTCTCCATTTCTTCCATCGATTTTCCTCTCCAACTCGAGGGACGTTTGCCCCAGTCCCGTGGATCTTAAATTTTGGGAATACAATGTGCAACTGCAGTCACAGGAACATCAAGCCGCTTGAACGTGGTTACCTTTGATGTGCTTGTCTATTATTTTCTTTCTACTATCCGCCCAATAACCATGACCCTTGTAATGATATGATATATAATGAATGATATATTAATATATATACATCGTTATGTAGTTATTTAAAATACATTACTGCCACATTGACCCTCCTTCCCGTAAGACAGGGGTGTCAAACTCATTTATGGCGCAGGCCACATTTTAGTTACCGTTTCACTTGGAGGGCCGATGTGACTGAAACCCGATAAAGAAGTCAAGAATAACTGTTGATTCAACTATTGTTTAAATTACTATCATGAGGCGTTTGGTAACAGGAAAATGCTCATACTATAGCTCTTATTTATTGAGAATTTAGCATTTTGCTAGATATTTTAGAATGGATCATGGAAGTTGACACGTTTGAGCTGATTTCGCGGGCCACATAAAATGATGTGGCGGGCCAGGTCTGGCCCCCAGGCCTGGCGGGCCACATAAAATGATGTGGCGGGCCAGGTCTGGCCCCCAGGCCTTGAGTTTGACACCTGTGCCGTAAGACGTCACATAGACATGAAACAGTGAGTCACTACAACATGGAATATATTGACAGGCAAAGCTTTGGCAGGCCCAAATATTGAAACACGCTAGCTAAATATGTTACATTAGCCCTTAACAAAATGACGCCAAGTGACTTCAAGAGTCACACATTGGACGTGACAGGCGCATCCTTCAATGAATATCCCAACACGGTCCTCCATTGTTGGCGTTGCGTGCGATCCGACGGGATTTGCCAGCTAATGACGGCTTCGGTTCCGCCAATTTTCCGCGCTCTGAGTCATTGTTGGGCATCGGGCCATCATTGTGGCGTCGCGGTAAAGAGTCAAGATGCTAAGCCTCTTTTCCCCCCCTATGTTCGGGAGCCCCCGCGAAAAAAAAAAAAAAAAAAGACGAGCAAATCTGCGTCGTAACAGCTCTAAGCCGGCTCACATACCGGCTGCGTGACTCTCGGAGCGGAATGTTCCGGGAGAACGCACTGATGTCATCCGGCGTCCTTTCACACAGCATCTCCTGGAAACATTTTCTCACCTTGCTTCAGTTTCGGCATGGACAGTCAGCGGCACCTCCTGAAAGGAGCAGCGACAATGGCAGTTCAGCCCTGTTGTTGTCTCACTGGCTGACGTACAAATGCAAAAAAAAAAACCCCAAACAAACAAACAAAAAAAAAACAACTGTGCCCTGTTTCCCTGCTAGCACCACGATAATCCAGTAACAGCACAAATGACAGCTCTAAAAAACTAAAATAACGAGCTAAATAAATACTGTAGATTCAATTCAAAGTCCTTTGCCCACATAAAGCTGGTCCAGACATTCGTCTGGTCCAAGTGTGGCATTTAAAGCCTCAAAGGTAGCCCTGTGCCGGTCATGATGAAGCGGCGCTTGTCACTGCGATGTATAGCGTTAGCCTTTAGCGATCATCTACTGGGCATTAAACTGTGAAAAGGACATTTAGTTTTTCAATACATTCTTCAAGTCTGCCCTTTAGTCTAATTTATTTCTCCGAGGCGGTAGAACGTCTCCGCTGAGCGGCCCACAACTCTTCCGCCTTCTCTCTTGCCTTTCCCCATTGACTTGATAAGACTTTATTTGGATTTATTTTACAATTCTTCAGACATGTAGTTTGTGTTGTAGAGTCCTGTGGCTTGCTTTGGCTAATTACCGAAATGCCTTACCCCCAATAGACTTCTGGTCCACTCTATATTTGAGCAAGTCAATGCCCACCTTCGATTAAATAGGGCGATTTGCTCTCATATACACCTGACACCTGACTGTAGTTCAATAAATAAATGTGCGCTATAATGGAAAAAAAATTAAAGACCTCACCCCCAATAGACACAGCGGTCTGATCTGTTAGTTGAGTTTCCAGGGCTTCCGTCTAACTGAGTCAATACTACAGAGCAAATAGAACAGCTACAGTTCTTTTTCGACCTCTTTGTGGAGTCGTGTTGGGTGATTTAAAAAAAGAATTGAATTTATGCGAGGCAGATTCGAAAGAGGGCTCATCTGGCAGAGTGTTGTTCCTGGTGCAAGGGTTTTAAGTGTGAATGTCAGTGAGCATTAACAACCTCCTGTTAATTAAAGTGTAATCGTGTCACTGTTGGGCCGGAGCCTACTATAAATTTGTGCCACGCCTCCAAACACAAGCTGATAAAAAAACGAACCTTACAGGATGCGACGTGCTAGCTTAGGGAGCTCATTTGAATAAACGCCACATTATGGAAACGGCACCTTCCATTGATGATGAGCGCGCTGACATGTGATCACCCCACAATGTTGTGTGACGTCCAATTTTAAAGCCCTCCCCTTATTAAACATCTTCTTCCGGAAATACGATTTCCGTGATGAATGTTCCAGTCGACTTAGACACGTGGTCGCTCCAAACTGTGTGTCCATGCCTCCCCCCTAATAAACAGCCAACCTTAGGAGGTTTGTAAATGCAAATAGACCAGCGCAATGTTGTCGAGTGGTCCCATGTCAGAGTCAAGTAGAACGCAAAGCGCCACGTTAAGACGTTTATTTGTGTGATGTATTATGTGTATAATTAAATGTACATTCTAGTCATTTTTACAAGCTACTTTGGTTTTCTCGGCTTTGCTCTTGAATGTTGTTCACTGTTGTGTTTGTGTCTTTGCTTGTGTGGAGCGCATTGAGTTGCCTCTTGTATGAAATGCGCTCAAATAAAACTGCCTTGCCTTTATTAGGAGGTTGGCATTTAAAGACAGGATCAAACCTGGACTTTGATGTCAGATGCTGCCGCTACATTGCGCCGAGTCTTATATCAAAGGCCCGGCCCTTAAAACCGTAAGCGCATTTTGACATTGTGATTATTAGCATTCCGGTATTCTCTGATGGGTCCATGATCAAAAGAGGTGACTTATTTGTTGCACCCATTCTGCCTCAGACCTAATAAAAACCTGATCATCTCTTGACTTGAGTCAATAAATGCCTTGAAAATTCCACTGAATGAAATGTCTCCATATTTATTCAAGGCCTTTGTTGTAGAGGCAGCTACAGAAATGATTTGTTCTACCCGATCTGTCTCAGATCCACGAGAGACCCGAGCCTCTCTATTTGAGTAAATAAACATCCCGCACCCAGCATATGTTGATGGATAGACATATTTAAATGCCCCCCCCCGGCCCCCAAATAAATGTCTTGTTGTGTCGGTGGCTATCTGATTTTTTTTTTCCATTCAATGTGCGTCAGACCGAATAGAGACTTGATCCTCTCTTCGGTGGCGTAAATAAATGCCCCAAATTCTTACGTGACGACCTGTGTCCGTATTTAAAGGCCTGCCCCCCCCAACCTCCCCCCCAAATTTTTTGTTCCATCAGATGTACCTCACACCGACGAGAGACCTAATTGTCTCTTTAATTGACTTAATAAAAGGACCTACAATCGACTACATGCCGAAACGTGTCCTTGTTTCTGCCCCACAATAAACGCCTTGTTGTGAAGACAAGTATGTGACTTATCCCCCCCCCTTGCCCCCAACCTTCACTTAAGTAAATGGCTCGCAACCATTACATGTTTAAAGTAGCTTTAAGATACAGGCGAGCTAAATATGATGACAACAGGTTTGCTTGATTTCCGAAGGAGGGAGGAGTGGGAAGAAGGTGGTGGGGGGGCACAGAGAGGTCTGCCCCGACAGGCCTATTGGATGTCCACTAAGTGTCTAGTAGCCACTGGCCGTCTGACGCGCCTCATCAAAGATTCATGCGCAGATGTACTGGATATTATGCCGCCAGTCCAGCCGCGTCCGGGAAAAGGCAGTCGAGTGTCTACTCCTTGCTTCACCGCTCATCTTCCTCTTCTTCTTCTTCTTCTTGATGGAGGTAGCGTACATGCCATCTTGGTTCTGTTCATTTCAGGGTTGTGGGTTCGAGGCCCATCATTGGTATTGCCCCCATGGGTTTTATTGTTAAATGAAGTCGGTTTAACTGTGGTCAGTGGCTTTTATTTATATTTTAGCCATGTTGAACTGAGCAGGGGCAGCCCTATGGGGACCACCTTTGCCTCACAGTTGTGGGTTTCCGGGTTCGACTCCGGGTTGTGGCTTTCCTGTTTGGAGTTTGCATGATCTTGCCATGCTGACGTGGGCAACCGGTCCTTTATTTGTCATGCCATTGGCTGGTGGCCAGTCTGTTGTTTGTCTCTATGTGCCACGTGATTAGCATAAAAACTTTACATTGCTAACTAAGTTATTGTTGGACCAAACCGCCCGGACAGAGACATCCTATATGTCTCGCGTTCCCATGTCATGCAAACTCTGATGTCCTGTTTCATGGTTATCATCATGTGGCATCACTCGTATTCATATTGGGTAGCAAAGACAAAGTAAAACATAAACAACTTGAAAACTTAACAAAGCCAATTTAACAAGACATTTTCTACTCTTTTGTTGTCGTTGCTCAGCCGGGGCAGAGACGCCTATACCACTTTCTCATGTCGTTCCAATTTCTGTCTCTTTGGCTATCGTCACCCGGAGGAGCTAGCTAGCGTTCCCGCCCCCTGGGGTGTCAGTGTGTCGTCTCATTGTGTCTTTCAGCGTTCATTTCCTGGTAAAAAGCCAGCCGGGCGCCATCCCTCTCCTACTGTGTCGGCAGGAGATAAAGCTTTGTCATGTTGCCTTCCGCCTGCAGACATTTTTTTTTTTTTTGACCAGGACGTGACCTTGAGTCTCTAAAGTGCTTTTAAGTGCTTTCTTATTTTTTTTTTTCAAGAGACTGGAGAAAAGGTCCCTTGCGGACTGCATTCCCTCATCCTGTCCTTTACGAGGCCAACAGAGCAGCTCTTAATTGGTAAACCACGCCCCTCTAAGCACAGTCAGACCAATCGCAACCCAAAATAGAGGCTCAACATTTTAAATGCCATGATACATTTTACAATTTCACAAATGTAGGGGTTTTTTTTTTGCTCTTTTACAAAAACAGATTTTTTTAAGATGCATTTTTTTATGTTTGTTATTTTTTTGTACTGTTGCCAAAATAAACACATAAATGCTACTAACATGTGGCCATCACTAGTCCAAGGTGGTCCTAGACTAGTACCATAATAGACTTGTACTAGGCCTAGACTGGCTCCATTGTTGTCTAGACTGGTTCCAGGCTTGGACTATATTCGTTAGGACCGTCACGTGACTAGAACCCCATTTCGCCCCCGGAGACTATGACCTCACTAGTGCTGCACTGGAACTAGTCTGGTACAAGACCAGTGCCATACTGGACTTGGAATCTTACTAGACTGGGTGAAGAATTGAAATGGCTAGTACAAAAATGGACCGAGGGAAGTTCTGGACTACAACTAGACAAGAGCAAAACTAATTCCATGCTGAACTTAGACGAGCGCTTGACTGGACCTGATCTGGTCCAAAACTAAAGCAATACTACACCTGGACTAGTCCTAGACTGGACTAAGGTTGGATGAAGTCTGGTCCTCGATGAAGGCCATAAGAGTCCCAACCTAGACTGGATGATAGTTAGACTAGAACCATCTTTGACCAAGACTAGGGCCATACTAGTGGCAGGCTACTTTCTGGTTTACTGAGGATGAGGTCAATTGACAGGACCATACCATTTTTTATGCACAGGGGAGAATAATTCTTTTGTGATTTACAAATAAATATTGATTTTTTTTTATTATTATTATTTTATACATGCGCAAACTAGTTCCTGGTCCAGTGGGTATGGTGCCTCATTTATTCCCTGAAGGCGACCCGATGGGCTGGTGGGTGGCGTCTTCGAGTACAAGCTCCACATCGTTAACGTTGAAGCTTCACTTGGTCACGCTTCTGACAGCAGTGACAGGGAGGCGGGAGAGGATGTGTGATGGGGTGGGGGGGGGGGGGGGGGTTCATACATCTGTTCAGGTCCTTGGTGGCGCCGTCTGGATGCTGCGGTGAACACAGGATGGGATGAACTGGAAAAAAAAACGTGAATAATATTAGACCAAGACATGAACAAGATCAGCCCCACACTACACCCATATTGGAACAGGACAGGACTCTTATACTAGACCCATACTGGAAGTAGAATGGACTTAGGCTTGAACTAAACTAGACAAGGACGAGACCCAAACTAGACCCAGAGGGGACAATACCAGTGGTAGACTAGGAAAAGACAAAACCTAGACTTGAGCTAGACTAGACCCAAATTATAACTATTGTAGACCCAGACAGGACCTCGCCTTGCCAATAATAGTCTCAACTTCAAAAACAATTGACTCAGACTTACTCTAGCCAGCCTTGACCGAAACTGACAATACCAGACCTACGCTTGGCCAATATGAGACCCAGTCGCACATCTAGACTAGCCATTGACAAGAACTACACCAGAACCAGACCGGTTAAGATCTGCATACCTAGTCCTAGACTTGAACTTGTCCATAGATCTCAATCTCCGGTCCTTGAGGGCCGCTATCCTGCATGTTTTAAATGTTTCCACCTCCAACACACCTGATTCAAACGATCAGCTTGAACGATCAGACTTGAACAAAACTCGACTCAGACGAGTCCCATACCTGACCCGACTAGAAAATTGGACTGCCATGGAATTACAGAAGAACCTGATTAGATTAGATGTACACCGGCTGCTAATTAGCGTAGCTTGATGTTCGGCAAGTGTGCGGAGACTTTCGTCTTTTGTGCGTCATCCTGTAAGAAGCTCGACTCTTTGACCAATTTCAGTGATTAACCAAACAGCCGTTCTGTAATGAAAGGCGCTGATTATTCCTCCCCTGCCTGCGCTGCCTTTCTCTTATCAATAAAAAGCGCTGGCGTCTCTCATCAAGGAGGAGAAATCCATGGAAAGCTGACGTGCTGACACAAAGCGACTGCTGAAGCCCAGCAAATCTGCCCGCTTAATTGATTATTGGCGCCGGAAGCGGGTATCTGCGAGGTGCAGGAGGCCCCGGGGGAAATAATGGAAAACAGATAAGATGAAATGCGGGAGAATTGCCGTCGCCGCAACCGCCCGTTTGTATTAACGCCTGGCCCGTTTCCTCTTGGCGTGCCAACAAAGCTCTTCAAAATTGCCCGAATCGAAACGTAAACATGATGTAATCGGAAAAAGTGTCGGAGAGACTTTTTGATTTCCAAAGTGACTCCGTCGCGTGGCTCCGGTTCAAAGTGTTCCCGCCGGACAACTTTTCACGGCTCGACTTTGACTTTCAAACGTTTCATGCGGACGTTTAATTCCGCGCCCTTGTCTTCAGCAGCACTCCTGTGCTGCGGCGGCTCCAAATGGCTCATTGTAAAGTTTAATCAAAAGAATAGTTCTTTATTTTTCGCAAACCAAACAACCAAGGAAGTAACTAACTAATCAAGAAATTAACTCACGAACAAGTTCACTAAATAACGAACCAATCAGGGAACCAACTACGAAGTAACCAACCAACAAAACGATCAAACGCAGTGGTTCTCAAATGGGGGAATGTGAGATTTTCAAATAGATGTTAAAGGTAGCATCCATGTGAAAATCCCTTAAAAAGAATTATATGATGTACATGTTTCATAAAGATGTGAGTTTATCAAATTATTTTGGATTCAGTGGGCTATTTAATTTCATTATCCTAAAAACCCAGAGTCTGCCCAATACCAGAATTGTTCGACCCAACCTGTCATGTCACCTAGCGTCACCTGTAAATCACGTAAAAACCTTTAAAATTACGGATATTATTTTTGAGAACGGGTCTTTACAATGATCCGAAAGGAAGACAATTTGTTTTATGTGCACAAATCTTCATTTGTATTATTTGACATTCAAGGACCATATGGGTGAATCGCTTTTTGTTTCCCAATTTCATGGCTTGCCAGTTCGAATTGTTGTCACTAATGTTTGACTGCGTGTCCCTGGAATGCATCACACGATGTCACTGTGCTATGTTTACTCATCAAGTTGTTTCCCACAGAGAAGCAGCCAATGAAAGACCATTTTGTTGATGTTGTTGTTTTGCGGACGAGCTGCAGGCTGAGATTGTCCTTCGCCTTCCTCACGGATCACCTTTTCATGCTTCGTTTGTGTGTGTGTGTGTGTGTGTGTGTGTGTGTGTGTGTGTGTGTGAGACTGTATCAGGGTGTGACATCCATCGCATTCAAAGGTAGCCTGCAAGCAAGAGGGTATACAGGTATTCCACTTATTTAAATCAGGTAATTGAAAGTTGAGAAAAAGACGGGCAACACAAGGCCATCTCTGCTGAACAACACAGGGGGGGGGGGGCGTCCGGCGCTGGTAGAAAGCTGCCAAAAATATGCCTATATATCTCAGCTGAATTACTGTAATGCACTTTACTTTGGAGTCAACCAATCCTCCATCAAGCGTCTCCAGCTGGTCCACAATACTGCTGCTCGCCTCTTGACTGGTACTCGTAAGAGGGGGCACATATCTCCTACTTTCGCATCCCTTTGCTGGCTCCCTAAACATTTTCGAAACTTGTATGTACCTTTCAATATGAATGATGACTTCACAGATGTGCAAGTTACTCAAGCCAACAGGCCCCCATACCATCATAGATGGTGGCTTTTGTACTTTACTCTGCGAACAATCGGTACGCTCCTTTACGTCTTTGGCCCACAGGACACAACGTCCATAATTTCTGAAACGTGGGCTCGTCAGACCACAGCACACTTTTCTACATTTTTCGTCAATCCACCTCAGATAAGCTCTACCCCAGAGAAGCCGGCTTTGTTTTGGGGTGTTATTGACCTATTGCCTTTCGCTTTGCCAAGCAAATGATCAAAGCAAGCGACCAACTACAAAGTCACATCGTAATAACGCAACCAAGGAACCTTAAGACCGAACCGTGCAGCTAAAAGTCAAGCCCTCACCTCACATTCAATGGACAGGAGTGTGGAAACGTCAATAGCTGTGAATGCCGAGCTCAGAAGCGATGATGTGGCCTTTGTGCTCCACTTGAAACATGGTGATACATACGTGCGCGTGTGTATAAAACATATTTTATGTATTTATGTTTTATGTATATGTATATTTATGTATTTTATGTACACACACACACACACACACACACACTTAACTGCTTGCTGCTGGATGTGTGCAGCGTTCTGAGAAAATGGCCGCACCAACATCCGAGCCGGTGTGACCGCTGGTGGGTTGCGACCGTTAAAAGACACTTTTGTCCATTTGGCAGGCTGGATTGCTGCCACTAAAGTGAACACACACACACGTAAGCACGCGCACACATACACACACACACGCGCACGGTTAATGCATCCTGGGAATTTATAGCTACTCCCTGTTCCAGGAATATAAAAGGGATGTGCAGTCTTGTCAGTCAGCTCGGTTTCTGGGTAGGAGGAAAGAAGACGGTTGCCATGGCAACACCTGGGCATCATCGGCCGCCACGCTACAGCAGTTATGCACATAAGCCGCATAATCCACAGGAGCCGCGTGTTGGGTTGTTTCCTTCATGGGGTGCACCAAAGGACATGCCCACTGATTGGCAAGAAAGGGAAGTTGTGATTGTGATAATTGTGGAGGCGGTTGATGAACAAGAAATGGGAAATCCGTTCAATTGGTCTAAAAATGATTGTCCATTTGTTAAAAACAATATGCAGTATCTTTGTTTATTTATCCATGCCAGGGGGGTGTGGTGACAGATGTGGCTATCGATCCATGTTCTGTGTTACAAAATTATCCGAATTTTGAGAGGCAACTAGCTAGCCAAGAAACCAACTCATGACCCAAGTGACCAACCAACCAAACATGGAAAACAACCAAGTAACCAATTAACTAACGAACCAACAGGGTAAATAAATAACACTATGAAGTAACATGGGAACTAACTAACCAACTAAACAAAGTAACCAATCAAATAATTTAACGATATGACCAACAAGCCCTGGAACTAAATGCATGAAAAAATGAATTTGAAAAATGCTATTCCAATGAACCAGAGATGACTCAATTCATGCAACAAATATTACAAGCCACTTGAAAATCCAAATGATCTGTGGATCAGATGAAAGAATAAGCATGGGCCCTTTGTTTCCAACATTTGTCGCAGGTGAGCTGACCATGAGGCTGCTTTGGAAGTCCCTGGACAAGATGAGGTGTCTGAGGAAGCGCTCGGCCATCCCCTTCCTCGGCTTCATCGTCACGTTCCTCCTCTTCCTCAACCTTTACATTGAAGACGGATATGTGATGGTTCGTAATTCCAGTATTACCCTCGATGGATGTGTGTGTGTGTGTGTGACTGGTTATTTGATCGCGTCGAATGCTCCACCTTGTCTTCCAGGAAGAAGATAAGAGGCAGCTTCGAGAGACGTCGGCCCACCCCCCGAGTGCGGAGCGATACGTGCACACCTTCCGAGACCTCAGTAACTTTTCGGGATCCATCAACGTCACATACCGCTATCTGGCTGGGACGCCGCTCAACCGCAAGAGTAGGTCCAAATGTTTTCCAAAACGATTTTCACATCGGGATTTCAAGTAAAGTGTCATGACACAACCGATTTGTTTTTTTTTTTTTTCATGAAATAAAATGTTCAAAAGTTTGTTTCGCTTCCTGTCCAGGCTTGCTCTTCAGAAATCTTCATAATACATCAAAACATGATTGGCATGTGTTGTTCATCAACTGGTCGTCTGGTGTAGGCCAAGATTTACCTTCCTGTCTGAGCTAGCTCTTCAGAGAGAAAAAGAAAAAAAAGGACCAGGTTTACCTGCGGGCGGTGGATTGACGCGAAATGAAGAAGTGCGCTGTGGTCTGACGAGTCCATCTTGTCAGAAATCTCCATTGTGAAAGCATCAATACACAATTAGCATAACTTGTTCTTTGTCATCCTCAGAGTATCTGACCATCGGGCTGTCGTCGGTGAAGAGGAAGCGCGGGAACTACCTCCTGGAGACCATCAAGTCCATCTTTGACCAGTCCAGCTACGAGGAGCTGAAGGAGATCGTGGTGGTGGTCCACCTGGCCGACTTTGACTCGCTGTGGTGTGAAAACTTGCTGCAGGAAATCAGCCGCAAGTTCTCGCACCACATCATCGCCGGCCGCCTGCTGGTGATTCAGGCTCCCGAGGAGTACTACCCGTCCCTGGACGGCCTGAAGAGAAACTACAACGACCCCGAGGAGCGGGTGCGCTTCCGCTCCAAGCAGAACGTGGACTACGCCTTCCTGCTCAACTTCTGCACCAACCTCTCCGACTTCTACATGATGCTGGAGGACGACGTGCGCTGCGCTCGTAACTTCCTGACGGCGCTGAAGAAGGTGATCGCCTCCCGCGAGGGATCCTACTGGGTGATGTTGGAGTTCTCCAAGCTAGGCTACATCGGGAAGCTGTACCACGCGCGCGACCTGCCGCGCCTGGCGCACTTCCTGCTCATGTTCTACCAAGAGATGCCGTGCGACTGGCTGCTCATCCACTTCCGCGGCCTGCTGGCCCAGAAGGACGTGATTCGCTTCAAGCCGTCGCTCTTCCAACACATGGGCTACTACTCGTCCTACCGGGGCGCCGAGAACAAGCTGAAGGACGACGACTTCGAGGAGGACGCGGTGGACATTCCCGACAACCCGCCGGCGCGGCTCTACACCAACATTGCTGTCTTCGAGAGCTACGCCGCCACCAAGGCCTACAGCGCCGTGGACGAGTACTTCTGGGGCAAGCCGCCGTCCACCGGCGATTTCTTCGTGGTGGTCTTCAACAAGTCGGCCAAGATCAGCAGGATCAGGATCGCCACCGGTTCAGAGGACAGACAGAGCGACATCCTCCATCACGGCGCCGTGGAAGTGGGTCAGAGGCGCGTGGAGGGCAAGCAGGACGGCCAGTGCGCCTCCTACATCACTCTGGGGGAGTTCAAAGGTGGCAGGGTTGAGGTTCAAGACGTGGACCGCAAGATTGGTTTCGATGTGGACTGTGTGCGCATCGTGGTGACAGCTGGCCAGAAAGAGTGGCTCATAATCAGAACCATCAGCCTATGGACCGCACATCCCGGCAGTTCGTTGGTCAAGTGACCAATTCAGTTATCGTGCGGTCATGTTGGACAAGACTCAGAAAAAAAGTACCGGTATATTTTCTTGTGTATTTTTTTTTCAACAATTTTTCCCCCCTCTGATAAGTTTCAAACACGATTCAGAATCCACCCTTTATACTTCATTTTCCTAACATAAAAACAGAAATTTGTTTCTACTGTATGTGTCTGTTGTCATGTTTTTGAAGTTTGGAAATCAAACCGCTTCTAAAGCGGTAATCATGCGCATCCTGTTAATTGGGCCAAATTTCAGCTTTTTTTCCACAAAGTCAAAGTCTGACAAGATCCAATTAGTGGATGTAGCGAAAGGTTATCCTGAGTGACTGTCCTGTGGTCTGAGCTGTGCTAAGAGAGATTATTGATATGAAGAAAAACAAAAATTCAATATTTACAATGGTGAGCGGCACTGTGACCGACTGGTTAGCACGCCGGCCTCACAGTGCAGAGGTGCAGGGTTCGATTTGGGCTCCGGCTTTCCTGTGTGCAGTTTGCATGTTCTCCCCTTGCCTGCGTGGGTTTTCCCCGGGTACTCCGGTTTCGACCCACATTCCAAAAACAGGCATGGCGAGTTAATGGAACACTCTAAATTGTCCCCAGGTGTGAGTGTGAGCGTGAATGGTTGTTCGTCGATATGCGCTCTGCGATTGGCTGGCAACCGGTTCAGGATGTCCCCCGCCGACTGCACGAAGACAGCTGCGATAGGCTCCGGCACCCCCCGCGACCCTTGTGAGGATAAGCGGATCAAAAAATGGATGGATGAAGATGGATTCATGACAAATCCTTATGTGAGTGTCAACCACCAACATGGATCAAGGCATCTGCAAAAAAATATATATATAATAATAATAAAAAGAATTAATTGCCATTCACGAGAGTGGCACTGTTGCCAGACATGACTCGAGGTGCACCTGGTTGTGCAACAAGCTGCTTTTCTGGGACCATACTGCCACTCACAGGTCAGTCTTGCTGCCCTGACAGACATGGTTATGTGTGTGTGTATGTGATGTGTTGTGTTGTGTTGGTCATCTGTATTACACTACACACAAAAAGAGCAGTAAGAAGACAGAGAATCATTCCCCCCCAACCTTCATCATGCGTAGGGTCTTTCACATAAGTGTTGTCATCTACTCCTGAGCTTTTCCTTATTCACATTTGAAGTTTTGTATGAGCCTGCATCCCTTTCGCTTCTTTCTCTTTGGGGTCTGATTGAATACAGTACAGTCATTCCATCTGCTCTTGGTTGCTCTCGTTTTTGAGGCCCGTGTACTAAAATCTACCTCGCTTTTCATCCAACATGGCGTCGTTCACTTCTTCCCGTCAGACATCCAAAACACCAGTCGTGCTTCTTTGAAATTTAGATGTTTCAAAGACCCGCTGATGTATGCATTTCTTATTCTGTCTTTTCTCTTCACTTCATACATCCGTCTCAACATCAAAAACTGGTATGTGTCGACCAGGCTTTGATATTTCCCCCTCCCCTCCAACCACCACCACGTCGTGGCATTTTTACTGCCATTTGAATCGCTTCTATGAAACATTCATTCATTCATTCATCTTCCGAACCGCTTCATCCTCATTAGGGTCGCGGGGGGTGCTGGAGCCTATCCCAGCTGTCTTCGGGCAGTAGGCAGGGGACACCCTGAATTGGTTGCCAGCCAATCGCAGGGCACACAGAGACAAACAACCATGCACGCCCGCACTCACACCTAGGGACAATTTAGAGTGTTCAATCAGCCTGCCATGCATGTTTTTGGAATGTGGGAGGAAACCGGAGCACCCGGAGAAAACCCACGCAGGCCCGGGGAGAACATGCAAACTCCACACAGGGAGGCTGGAGCTGGAATCGAACCCGGTACCTTTGCACTGTGAAGTCGACGTGCAAACCACCGGACTACCGGGCCGCCTTCTATGAAACATTTTAATGTTAATTTGATAGTTAATAATGATTTGAACCCAGAGGCATGATAATAAAGTGAAACTTGATGAGTACACTGTCAATAAATGTTGTACTGGCAGCGGCGTTCATAAAGACTAACCAGACGTGTATTTTTTCGGTTATTGGGTGTAATTGAAAGGGAAACGCTCATTTTGATTTCTGCCTGATTGCGGAAGACTGGTGGAGAAAGGAACCAATCAGGTAGCACGCAAATTGAACGTGCTAACGTCATCACAGTGCGACATATTCGTATGAAACAAAACAGAAGCTTTCTGTGGGGAACTTTGCTCAATAGTCACCGGAGGTGTTTATATTTAGGTCAGCAGTTTTTTTCTTTCAAATCGTGTCAAGTGCACAGTTAATATTTGCTTTCTTGAAGACCATCTTACTTGCGTGGCAGCGTGGAAAGTAACGCTTTCGTTTTCTGTGCGAGCCGCGTTGTTGTATCTGACGTCTCCCACCCCAAAATGACTGTTTTTGAAATGCTAATAATTTGCATGTTCAGCCGAGCGTTGTTACTGCTGCAAGTTACAATAATTTAATGACGCATTTGATGTTGACGCGGCGTGTGATCGAATTGATTCCTTCATCTTTGTCCATATACGCGCGCTAAGAGAGCATGTCGACATGATAATTCACCATATAACGCACCGCAGAACTAAACTTGTGCCATTTCATTGTTCCAGCACTCGATTTTTAAACTAGCCCCAAAAGCCTCGGTATCTACGTATAAGTTCAGTACAGTAGTCCTCTCCAGCAATGGACGGGGCTTACAAACAATAACTATACAACGAACTACGATCCCCGACAGTTTAATATTGTTTAAATTTTACCCTAAAATAAATGGTTTATATATATATATATTTTTTTTTGTGGGGGGGGGGGGGGGGGGCATCATTCTAGCACTTTAGGAAGCTCCTAAACTAGGAATGCTGTCGTTTTGTTGGATAGGCTCCACAGGGAAAACAATGTGAATAAATAAATTGCATAAACGGTCAACCACAATTGTTCGAGGATTACTTTATTTCATTAGAATTTTCTTCCATTCTCTGCAGATTTGAATGAGTGCAGTACTGTTGTGCTAGCGTCACCTGCTGCTTGCTGCCTCTGGGATGGGCCAGCAGATCTCAGGTCAGGCGGCGCGTCTCCCTGAGAAGTTGCTCAAACACGTCGGGTTGGTGCGAGACAGTTGCTACCTCACCTACGAGGAGTTTTTGGCCAGGGTGGCCGAGCTCAATGACTTGTAAGCACAGATGCATGCAAACACACTTTTACTGGATATTATGTGAAATCCGTTCATCCATTTTCGATATCACTTATCGCCATTAGCTTTGCAGATGGAACTCGAGCTAATTCTAGTTTAATCGATTTGAAGCAGCATTTTGTTTTAGCTTATTTGGTATGCTATTCTATAACATATGAAGAAAGCTAGTTAAATGTGCAAAATATAAGTTACAATTGTAAAAAAACAACAGTTCTCCATAGCTTGGGGGTAGAATTTATTTGTATATATTGTGATAACTTGACTTCTGTTGTATCAGATGAAAAAATGCTGGAAAATAATGAGAACCTTGTCACCTTAAAAAAATGAATAAATTAGAAAGAGTTGAATAACTGAACATCCTTGGCTGCTTAATTTCACACTTGATTGGTGGGTGGGCGGGCGCTCCAGACAAACAAGGATTTACGTACGGTACTAGCAATTAAAAAGTTTCTTTTGAAGCAGCATCGCTTAAAACGTGGCTGGATATTCTGCTCTCCACAGGACTGCTAAGCTAGCTGCAGGGCAACACAAGCACCTGCTGTTTGAGGTCCAGCCGGGATCTGATGCCAGCGCCTTGTGGAAGGTGTCTGCCAGGATCGTTTGCACCAAGGTGAGGCCAAAAAAAGATCATTTTATTACCTCCAGTAATTCAGGAGACAATATTTACCCACGGGAAATAAAGGTAGATAGCAATAATCTGTTGCAGTCGAATTGTGGCCGTCATCAACTCTTTTTTTTTTTTTAATTTAAACTGCACGTATTAGTTTGCTTAAAGGGTTTGCCTCATGCTATTTTAAGCTTTCCACAGTTCAGTCTTCTCGCTGACGTCATTTAACCCACAATGCTTAGTTTCCAGTCGCCAGGTTTAATGGCCAGCACGCAAAAAAGGAAAACACAAAGAGAAGCTTCATCCATCGTTAACGTTATCAGACATTTGTCTATTTATGTCTAGTTTGGGGCGGAAAAAAAGTCCCGATTACGACGTCCGTCCATTACACATTGACACAACCGGTTGTTCCAAGCCGCTAAGTAGAAAAACTGAAGTTGGTTGGAGGGAAAGACGACGGCAACTGCGGCAGTGCTTGGAGAAATGACGATCAGACATACAGCTGAATGGTCTGTCGCCGGGGAGGCGGGCGCGTCGACCGAGGTGGCCGCTCGGTCATTTGCGTTTGTTGTTCTTCGGTAAGCAATGGTTGACTGTCAAGTCCTCACGCGACTTCCTCCGCCTCACCGCCAGATCAACAAGGAAAACGGCGTGGTGGAGGCGTCGCGCATCATGAACCTGTACCAGTTCATCCAACTGTACGGCGACATGACCAGTCAGGCCGCCGGCGTGCTGGCCGCAGAGGGCGCCGCCGCCACCCTGACCACCGAGGCCTCTTCCGCACCGCCTCTCGCCCCCGACGCCTGTCAGGCCAGCATGTGGATGGGCAGGTTGGCATCAAAAGCACGGGCCATCGACTCATTTTTAATCAAATTCTTAAGACACAAAATCCCCCCCATCCCCCGCAGAGTGAAGGAGTTGACGGACGACGAGGAATGCTGCATCTGTATGGACGGGAAGGCCGACCTCATCCTGCCGTGCACTCACAGCTTCTGCCAGAAGTGCATCGATAAATGGTAGGCCAAATAACACCAACTCCGAAGCAAGAATTGTTCACAAGTAGCGCGCGCTTCACGTGTGCCCGCAGGAGCCGCAACTGCCCCATGTGCCGCCTGCAGGTGACCGCCGCCAGCGAGTCGTGGGTGATGTCCGACTTCCCCACCGAGAACGACATGGTGGGATACATCCTCAACCTGGCCGACGAGGCGGGACACCCGCATCGGCCTTAACGCAACAAGTAAATGAAAAACAAAACAAAGAAGAAAAAAAAACATTCTCTGCAAGTAGATGCGGTGCGTTATGGAGGAACTATTCGCAGGAGGTCACGTGACACCACAACCTCCAAAGTGGAACACAATCCGTTCCGCGACAAACTCATTTTCCTCATCGGAAATAATGAAAGAAGTCGTAATCTGTTCCCGGGTCAAACTGGCGCCATCATGAAATCTTCATGAACGCAATGAAGAAACTCACAGAACATTCTTACTTGTCATACAAGTGTAAAAAGTAGTTAACAACTGCCGGTAGTTAATTTTTCTTTTTTTTTTTTTTCTTCACAACTCATAAAACAAAAATTAATCCGTTCCCCTGTCAAAAGGTGCCTATTATGAGCTCTTCCTTAAATACAAAAGCAATGCGTTAAGTCACATTTTATCATTCTTTTGTTTGAGTCTTAAGTGTAAAAATAAGTTAACCGCTGTGCTGTATATTAAAAATAAATTAAAACTGCTTACTTGCCGATACTGTCATCCAGTAGTGTGATACTGCTGGTTCTAGAAGTGTATTAGTTAGCGCCTGCGTTAGCAACTGCTTGCTACGGTGAACGTGTGCGTGCGTTTGGCAATGACTGAATTGTGTCGCTTGTGATTTCCACAGTGGAGTCGCGGTTCGCACATCTGCCTTGGAGTTCTTAGGTTGGGGCCTTCCCGGAGAAAACCCACGCTAGCGTGCGGGAAAACAGATTTGAAAACGGGAATCTCTCGACAGTGAGGCACATGTGCGAACCGGCTGGGCGCTGTGCTGCCCAATTGTTAAAATGTGGATTTGATGGTAAATTTGCTTCTTTTTTTTTTTTTAAATCATATTGTCATCATAATTAACCAATTCATTGAACCAAATGAATCAGAAATTCACAGCAAATCAATTAGCCAATGAATAAATTACTTAACTGAAACGTACATTTCAGTAAATGAATGCAACAAATATGCAACTGGACTCACGATGTTGTGAATTTCTTGGTGGTCCTTATGTGCCCCCCCCTTGCTTTAAATACATGCTGAGCTCACGCTCAGTTAATTTTTGGGGGATGTTTTGCGGCGTGTGTTCCACTTTGGAGGTTCCTCAGTGTTTACTGGGCAAAAGAATGCAACATTGTTGTGGTCTGACAGCATTCGTTGAGCAGCCAAGTTGTACTGTGATGCCCTCGCATGTGGGCAAGAAGAGCCACACTCACTGATGCACTTTCTGTCATGTATTGAACGGGACAAACATTTTTACATAAATACACAAACTAAGAATGCTCGTAGGGAGCAGCTGTGGGCCATAACTCATGAGGCCACACCCCTTAAAGACACACTGACAAGAACACAATTGCATGTTATTTCTGTATATCATCTTCGACTCTGTTATAGTGTTTTTATGCAACACAAAACTTTTTTTTTTAATTAAAAAAATATATGTTTATGGGGTGGCGGGGGCTTTATGTATGAGTGAATCGAGTTTCAAACTTTGCCGTGGAATGAATTAAACTCTTACGATGGGATTTCACCGTGCATCAGGCGGCATGCAGTATGGTTGTCACTTCCCGAATTTCATCACATCCGGCACCAGGGGAAACGGGAAGGTCACATGAAGGGAATGCATTTTATTCATAAACATGCCCCCCCCCACCCCCAGTTGTTCTAACCCAGCATGTTGCTGTGTAATATCGCTGATGAGTGCATGGATAATGAATGAGTTTGAAATACAGCGTCTTATTTTCACATTTTATGTCAAAGTTTCACATTTAATTTGCACATGAAATACTGTCCTTTGTTCCAGACTTTGGCTGAGCCTTTTTTTGATTGACCAAAGTCTGTTTCAGTCTTTTATCTGAAACATTTTGAATTGATCTAATCATTTGATAGTGATATATTAGATACACTGGCAGCCTATATTACTGCAACTATCCAGAGTTCATATATTCTATTATTTAATCAATTTTGTGGGGGGAGGGGGGGTTCCATATAATTAAAAAAAGACATGTATATGATTTAATTTTACCCAATTTCATGCTGACTTTGCTGTACTTTCCATTTGCACTACAAAAATAAATGATCATGCATAAGTATTTATTTCAGCATGGTTATTTGCATTTATTTTAACCGCTTCTTACAAGAATATAAGTATAACATTTGAGGCGTGTAAGTGCAATGCTTGATTTGGCCGTTAGGTGGAAGCATAACACTAAACATCCATACAGAAGTGTTAACATCATCACCTAGATTGATTGTAGCAGGAGTATTTTTCCCATTGTTACAATAAAATATCTTTTCATTCTCTCAGTGTACTACGTTGTTTGACCAGCTCTTTTCAGTTTCTAAGTCATTTAAGAAAATAAGATGACTGATGTGTAATATTATAGGCCTATATTAAACAAATGAGATCATATGTTGGGATTTTCTTTGGTTTCCTAGAACTGCTTTAATGTGAGTATTTTATCCATCCATCCATTTTCCGATCCGCTTATCCTCACAAGGGTTGTCGAAGGTGCAAAATGTTTTTTTTTTAAATGTAAAAAGTCATTACATGTGTCTAAACCAGCATCGATTCAAAGATGACTTACAGCAAAATGTGAAAACAATTTCAAACTCAAGTCACTCCACCGCTGGAATGGTCGCGTCCGCTTTTACGGCGTCCACCAAAAAGCTGAGTTCGTTGCACAGCGTCTCGTGGCGGTACGCCACGCGGATTTGCGCCACGTTTGTGCGTCCGATGTCGTTGCCCTCGGGGCCGTCCTGTAGGTAGTTGGAGCCCAGGAAGTGTTTCTTCTCCTGGAGACAAGACAAGAAGAAAGCATATTGGGCTTTTTCACGCCGTTTTTTTTTCTCCTCTCTACTTTTGGTTGACGATATAAAGCAGGGATGCCCCGATACGTTCATCGCCATCGTCCGGTAGCTCGCGGACTGGTCCAAAGTCGACCGCGAGGGGTGTAGATGGGTGGGGGAAGAACCCCCAAAACATTTGTGTGCCTGTGTGCGTGTTGTTAATGTGATATATTTTTGTGTTAGTGCACGCTGCACCCTTATCATTCCATCACTTCCACAAAAAGTATTTAAAAAATAAAATAAAATAAAAAAGCAGGTCACCTTTAACCTACGGTGGCGCGTGAGCTGCATCCCGGAAGTTGTTAGCGGTCAGCTGTCCGGAATTGCAGCTTGCGATCAGAGCTGTTGCGCTATATCTTTTATTGTTAGTATTATTGTCATTCAGAGTTTGTTTTTTTTTTTTTACAATTGCATAATTCACCGAGGGCAATGGCAAAGAATTGGAATCTAGAGTTTAGGGAGGAGCATTTTAAAACGGTACACGTGAGCTATGATCTTAACATGCTGCATCCCACGCCTCCTCGTCAAGTCCCGACAAAAAGGTAGCCACTCATTTGCTTTTCACAAACTCACAAACTTTTGTGTCCACTTTATTTTTCTGTTTCTTTCATTGTTGTGGCTATCGCTCAGCAGGGCATGCGTGTGTAAGTGTGCGCGTATGCGAACATGTGCGGTAACAGGTCGGTCGCGGGAGGTTGGTTGATCGAAAAGTCGATCTTTGGTCAAAGTAGATAAGAAAACTTTATTAGTCTCACAATGGATAAATTCCCAATTCATAGCAGCAAAGTCATGAAAGGAAGAAGTAGAAGAACAATATATAAGAGCTTTTAGGTTGAGCACACCTGGCTTAAACAATCCTCATGTTTTGAGGGGTCTCTCCATGTTTTACGCATAGTACCTACCAAATTTGTCATTGCCAAATTAAACTAATTACATGGGCTGAAAAGTCCAGTAATTCTGGGGTGTACTGCTGAACCAATCATAAGTCACCAAAATGTGATCCCATGTTGTGACAAATGTTTGGCGGTTTACACAGGTGAAACCGAGATTTGGATATACATTCCATTTTTTTTTTTTTCTTGTGCTCACCTGGTGCGACAGGCCGCTTTGCAGCACGCTGTTTCTGGCAATCTCGCACAAGTCGCAAGTGCTGAGTTTCCAGAGCTGGGCTGCGATGGCGTACTCCTCCATCAACGCTTCCTGTCAATGTTTCAACGCCATTCCAACCATGTCTTTATCATGCTCCGCAAGCTGCGTTTGGATACGGCAGAGGTTCTAACCTTTGTGTAGTGGAACTGCATGGGGTCGTCGGTGGACAGCGACACAGACAGGCCCTTCTGGAAAAACTCCCTGAGTGGGTTTTTGGAGTACTGTAAGAACAGGCTGTTGTTGCTCAGCGGCGACATGGCAATGGGGACCTGGGCCAGGTAGTAGAGGTACTGCAAGACCGGACTCTGGTGGACAGGAGACATACCAAATGAGGATTTGAGGACTTGACTGTCACGATGAAGGAGTCGTTTGCTGTTAGTGAGGGGAAAAAAAGAAACGACTTTCATCTTTGTGAAAGCGCAAGACGGCCATCACCTTCTTCAGGTTGAGGCCGTGGGAGATGTTGTCCGCCGTTAGAAAAGCAGACACCAGATGAGTGATGGAGCCGGCCTCGCCGCAGTGGGGACGGAACTGGAAGGTGTTCAACCCACGTTCCCTTTGGAGAGACAAAAATTAAAATGGGAACATTTTATAGGCCATTCATTGTGTGACAATTCCAGAGGTACCTTGACTTACAAGTGCCCCGACTTAAGACTTTTACACGTTGGGAGACGACCCCTTGGGTCATTTTTAATCTTTTTTTTTTTTTTGCTTTGTGTTGCAAGGCAAGATTTTAGTTCGTCGCCAGCGTCAGATATGTCGCAAAGTGATGTTGAGACAGGGGTCCCAAACCACTGGTACATGGGCCCTTTGTGACAGTGTCTTTACTGTGAAGACACCGCTGTATTCTTCCAGACCAAAGGACTCACTTGCGCAGGTTGTTCAGCACCATGATGTTGGCGTACATATAGAACAGGTAGTAGGTGTACGGCGGGTTCTCGTCTGCGGTCCATGACTCAGGCTTTGGACTTTGATAGGAGAACAAGTGGTCACTGTGTTTGGACTCATCATCCACACTGTCAAATCCTGTCACCTGGAGAGCGAAATGAAGATCAGAGTTGAAGAGCAACGTGACCAGAGAACTAAACATCGCCTTGGTTTGTTTGACGCGAGTAAGGCGTTTACATATTTTAAAAAAATGTGAAGCGCCGGGTGCTTCTGCGGGTTGACTGTGGCCTCAAAGATGGGGATGAAGATGTTCTCCAGCATCTTGGCGAAGTTTGGTATCAACTTCTTTGACCTGAAAATGTCACTGTAAGACAGAGGAACATCTTGAGATCAAACTGATGCGCATCCGGAAAGGCCCTTTTGGATCCGAATAGACCTTCCGAGAGCACTCACTAGATCCGAGGGACCTGGATCATCCATCTCAGGTTTGGCGAATGGACTCTTTGCTGAATAAACCAGGTGGCAAGGCCCACCCATTCGCTGGCGGATCGTCCGTAAATCGACAGACGAGGCTCGGCGTGTTGGTACTTGCTCTCCTCCAGCTCCTTTGCCACTTCCTGGAACAGATCGCGGGAAGTTCTCAAAATACTGAAACAGCCGTTGGGTTATCATACTTTAACGACCTTAATTCTTATTGATGCGGGATGTTGAATGACCTCGTCCGTATCTTTTCTTGTAGAGGGGGTCCTCGGGTTTATGACAGTTGATTTATATTTATATGGCTCAAAAGGGTTTTAATGCAAATATCAACTGTAATTATGACTCAACAACTGTTGACGCGGGTTCGTGATTAGACTCCAGGCGGTGAAACGGGTGACTTGCGACTTGCATATAAATGCGGGGTAGGTTGCTGCCATAGAAACGGAGTCCGTTGTAAAACCAAAGCCCCGTTCTAACGGAAAAAGAGGTCTAAACTAGTTCCGATGAAAAGTTGACACACCTTGATGAGACGTGCAAAATACTCTCCCTCGATGTAGTTGTCGGTCTTGAGGTAAATCTCCCGCAGTTCACTGGCTCCTACCGGGTTGTACTTGGAGTTGAATTTGTCAAAGCGATGGAATGTTTGTCTCCCCTGCAAAGGTCAAAGGTTTACTATTTGCAACCGGCGCGCTGGCCATTTTGACACTTTTCGTCCTTACAGCATGCACGTCCAGCGAATCCACTGTGAGGTCGTAGGGGTCCATGTGGAGGCTTTTGAAGACCTGCTCCAGCGTGTACCTCTGGCCGCCCTTCTCCAGGACCACGCGGCCTTTCTCCGTCTGGTATGTGGTCTTGATGAACTTCAGCAGGTGCTTTTGGTTCATGCAGGCAGCGGCGTGTATGTGCGTGTCCACCTTTTGTTTGATGCCGCAGATTGGTTTTAGGATACCAAGGGTTCGAATGTAGCAATGGTTTATGAATAGCTCAAGTCGGGGTTAGTCAATGAGGCACCCACCAACCTTTCTGACGTTGTAAAAATCCCTGTGCGGAACGCTCTTCAGCTCCTTGAGCTCGGCCATTTCATTCAGCATTTCATGAAGGTAAAATTTGGAGGACAAAAAGTTCAATCGCCTGTGGCAGTACGTCTTCCTGCAAGACAATGGAGAGTCAGCTGTACCTGTTTGAATCTTCAAATCTTGAACAAAGTTTTTGGGACTGTGGACTATGGAAGCTCGAGTACCCATTAAAGTCGACCTGTGCCCGATATAAAATCCCAATTTTATTTATTTTTTCCCTATGAGCTACCAGCGCTGTCAACCATGTAGTATGGATAGTCCTTACGTGGGGCCATCAGCGATCATGGCAAGGACGTGGCTCAGGTCGATGGCAAAGGTCTCCAGGTCCGGGTAAGGGAGCCTGCGAGGCTGCTGCTGTTTCAGGGCCTCTGCGCTGTTGTAAACATGAACGATGCCATCCTTCATCTGCAACTCGTAGTCCAAGTTCTCGGGAATGCTCTCCGTGGAGTATGGGTCCTCGTCTTCGCGGGGGAACGGCCAGATGTCTACAGGTCCAGAGAAAGAACGTTAAAAGGCTGTTACCTGATCACAAGAGAAGGGTTTTTAAAAAAAAAAAAAGTTGTTTCCCCACCTGGCAAGACCTCGTCCTCCTCTCGCCACTTCTCCCCCTCTGTGTTTCGGAGGAACCGGGCAATGGTCCTGGGAAAGCGGTGGTAAGCCAACCGGGAGTACTTTTCCCTGATCACCAGAGCTCTGAGGAGGCTCTTGGCTGCCTGCTCATAATCCTCGACAGTGACCTGGAATAAGCGCAAGGATTCCGCATCACATCCTGGGAACTTAAATAAAATGCCCAGTGAGCGTTTTATTTTGGCCTTCGGCCTTTGCCAGCCAGTAGCAGCTGCAGAAGGGTGTTACCATGAAGGTCGTTGCTTATGATAGACATGCTTACCCCGGCGCAGTAGTCTCCACTGATTGTCACTCTCTGGAAGTCGGGGAAGCTCTCTGAAAAAACGGGTTCAGGCGTGGTTGGGGACATCACAGGTGAGGGTGCCAACAGGCCGCAGTCTCCGGTGGGTATCTGCAGGGACAGCGACTGGGAACGCTTCATCATAAAGTTCTTCTTCCTGGTGACGCACACGAGAAAAACGGGTATCACTCAAGAGAAAACCCAGCGAACTGGCTGCCATTGCCTGGTGAGCCCGTCTTCCCAGACCTCTTGACTGTCTCCTTGGACCGCTGCTCGGCCAACTCTTTTTGTAGGGTGCGCTCACGGTGCTCCCGCAGGCCAATGGGACAGTGCTCGGGTACGGTGAACAGGGCCATGGCGTCCTTGGTGTCCTCCTCCTTCAAGGCTGAAGCGTAGACCTTTTCGGCTAGCAGACGCACCTTCTCATCCACTTCGCTCATGGACATTTTTGGGAAGAGCCGTGGCATCTCCGCTGAAGGTTCGGGGTGGATACTTTGCTTTAGTTTAAAAGTGCATCGTGGAACTACTGGCTAACCACGACAGGAAACACAAAGCACGATAACTGGTTTCTCAGATGGATTCACGTGTGGAGTCTCAGCACGTTGATGTTATGCGGAGACCGCGTGTTTAACGATGAGAAGCCTCCCAGTAGACTCTGACGTGGTCACTGCACACTGCCCTATCTTGTGTGTGTCCAAGTTTACGTTCCGGTGCCTGAGTAGTCGCCACCGTTCTGCCCCGGCATCTTATTTTATGCTGACACTTTCTTTTCCACGATTAACAGTCTAGTTGACTCTGACACATGGTCCCTCCACTGTTTGTGTAACTCTTGTTTACAGTCGACTTAGCTACTTGTTAAAATGTAACACTTCTTGACATCTGGTAGCCACCGACATGGAAATAACATCAATGGGGGGGGTCTCACTTGAGGACCCGACATGTTTTGAAACCCCACACTAGTAAACATGCCCCGTCCGGACTTGGGTATCACTGGCTTTTATGTGTCCTGCACGTGGTAAACAAAAACAGACCCCGTGAACCCTCCCTGAGACCACACAGCTAGCCGTAAGATGCGCAAGCTATGATACTGTACTTCCTGTTTTAGTCTTTTGGTGGTACAGTGCACTTCCCCGTAATTTGTCACACCTTTTGTTTTTTATTTCTTGAGTTAGATTGAGTGACTTTGCAGTTTATAGTGTTCGTGCTAAAAACAAGAGAACGCAAATAAGTTGATTGTGTGAAACGTGAATAGGCGAGGGTTTCACGGTATTCAAACACAGATTGGGACAAGCAGTTGCTGTGGACACTTAGTCATTTTGTTGTCATTCTTTTCAGAGTGACATCGCCAACTACTGGCCTGGCATGCATATTTCAGCGCTTTTAATAATTTTCGCAGGTCCATGTGACGGGTTATTTTCACATTAAAACCTAGGAGGGCGCTCTAGGCCTGTGTTGCTAAGTCAACAATGAGTCTGACGTAAGCGACGTAGAAGAGGAAGCGCCGCATCTTCGACCTCCAGAGTTGGCGGTTCTGCTTCTTTTGTCCTGACCGGTTTGACTTCTCCTTTGCCCTTCTTGTTCAGGAACCTAGATTGTTAGTTAGTCGTGTGCCTGTCGACACACCAAGCGCTAACACGTAACTTTATCTTTACACGTGCCGCCACCCTGGCGCACACTGTCCGTCACGGCCTATATGCCTCCACAGGCGGCACGTGTGTGGCTGCCATCAGCGCGACAGCTGAGCGATTCCTCGCTCGTCCTTGACCTACATCACTGGAAATTGCCGAAACCTGACCTGCTCATCTAATATAACTTAGAACTTCATACAAAATGATGCAGTTCATCTGTTGATTTTCAAACAATGTATACACAACTAAATAGTAAGAGTGACATAGTAACATTTTACATACATTAAAAATGCATTTTCCCCAACTACAGTTAAAATCACTAATTATGAGCGATGTTTGTTTCCTACCTTCTGTGGCAGTTTGGGCCATGCTGCCTGCTTCTACGCGTTCACCCTTCTTGGGCAACACTTCTATCGTTTGCTCCGGCCCCTTCTGGAAATGTCCAGCTTGTTTCTCGGAGCTGATACTTTCTCAATTGGTATCTTTCTCACTCACTCTCACTAGACTTTGAGGCCAGGCTGTTCATGCGTTGGTCATCTGGACTATTTTAGGCTGTTGGGAGTGTCGTGGCGACAGGGGAGGGAGGCTAAATCAGGTGGCGATGTCACAACTCGGGGTGGGCCCGCAAAGGATAGACGCCGAGGCTCTTAGCTCTTAGCTTATGTCGTGACACTCGCATTCAAATTGTGATGAGTTCTTATATTTCTTTCGCCCTGCTATCACAATGAGGCGTTTACGGACTCCTTTATAGTTTTGAGTGTTAGCCACCTCTTGTTACTGCGCGTTGGTGGAAAACAATGTTAGGTGTGGAGACCGTGGCTGGAATTATAAATAGACGCTGTGGACAGCCCGCTGACAGTCGCCGGGTGGAAGGATAATAGTCACTGACCTCTCCCAAGGCAAGGTGTGGATTGCTGCTTGCAGAGGACTCCTTCCCTTCTCCTCATTGTGACCTGGGAAGATTGCACATGAGGTCTAACAAAGGCCAACAAGAGTTCCCACTGGGCATGGGTAGTAGGCACTGTACGACCTGGTCGTGGTTACTTAAAGCAGTTGTTCTCAAGCTGGGGATTCCTGGGTACTTTGGGCGTCCGGCTGCAAAATATTATAGCAATTAATTGTGAAAGTTTTCCCAAAAACTTTTTTTCCTCTCTCTCTCTCTCTCTCTCTCTCTCTCTCTCTTTCTCTCTCTCTCTCTCAAATTGTTTGCTGCAAAAATCACACCACCAATTGGGAACTTTTTTTTTTTTTTTTGCAAACCATCAACTAAAAGGCAAAGCTTCCCCCTGGAATG
>CAAKHF010024112.1:0-11760 GCA_901007745.1 Hippocampus kuda | reverse complement strand
GGTCGTGGTTACTTAAAGCAGTTGTTCTCAAGCTGGGGATTCCTGGGTACTTTGGGCGTCCGGCTGCAAAATATTATAGCAATTAATTGTGAAAGTTTTCCCAAAAACTTTTTTTCCTCTCTCTCTCTCTCTCTCTCTCAAATTGTTTGCTGCAAAAATCACACCACCAATTGGGAACTTTTTTTTTTTTTTTTTGCAAACCATCAACTAAAAGGCAAAGCTTCCCCCTGGAATGGTCCAGCCAGAGCATTTTTGAAATAATCTTTTGTTTGAAAATGTTTTTATATGATTTAAAATCTGAAATGATATACAGTAATGTGCAGAGCACTGGCGCAAAGAATGGAAAAAAAGTGAGCATTTAACCCAACACACACACACAATTAATATAATTTTCAAACTCGTCTGTTCAAAAGTAAATGCTTGACAGATTTGATTTTGGGGAAAAAAATGCACCTGCATTGTACACCGAAGACTGTCCATAAATCCCACACCCCACCCAGGCTAAACTAACATACAAAGATGTTAGAACAGTCCAGCTGAATCGCTTGAGCATACTTCCTCGACGCCAATTCATATTTTGGCGGCATTCGAGGATTACCTGTATTTTTTTCCACTGGTATTTTAAACACAAGTGTGTACAGAGCCCAAGTTGGAGTTTGTGATAAGCAAAAACAGAGAAAGCCCCTTCAGTAAATATGCTGCGTCACGTTTGCGTGAGGCTATCTATAGAACTTTCCGTCCGCTTTCCTTTTAAAGGCAAGTCTTGGCTGATTTGGAGCCTTGGAGGAAATGCCAGCTCTGGAACTGCTCTTCCCATGCTGCAAGCGGAATGTCAACTTTGATGCCCTTCGCTGGCAATCGGGCCCCAGTTTTTCCCCCACCCACGTTGACTCGGGCACAACGTGAGCTAGACAATCACCAAAATGATCGGAGATGTCTGCGAGATGATTCAGTCAATTGCACCGGCACCAACGGAGCGCTTGTTCTTGTCAAGGTTGTTTATGGAAGCCTCTTGTTCTGTCACATTGACACAAATCAACATATGCATCTGTAGAAATAATATTTTAAAATATTCTCTCTCTCTCATAGATATAAAATGTAATTTTTTAAAGATATGTTTTTATTAAATCATCTTACATCTGCATCTCGCTCCAATGCACACGCCTCAAACTATAGCAGCCTTTAATTTCCAATTAGTATTTAACCAACAATGAGGGTGAAGGAAGTCAGCAGGCTTCATTTACTGTTTACTTCCTGTTTATTTGTTGACCTACTTCTAATATATTGGTTAACAATGTAAGGTTGTGTTGAGCCAAACGATTACATGACAAGGTCCCCCCCGCCCCCGAAAAAAATAAACAATGAATGAATCAACAAGTTGCAACTCAACTCTTATGTGTCCTGAGTGATGAATGAAATCCGTATTTGTTTGAGGGGGAAAGTGCAAATAATTATCAGATATTTGCCTGATTTTAAAACCGACAGTTTTACTTACTGCGTGTGTGGAATCCTGCAGAGAGCCTCAGTGAGCTTCAAGTTCTGCTAGAGGAAGTTGAGCAGGAAGCTTTGTATGATGCTTCTTTAGATGAAGGCTCATAAGGGGAGGGCCGCTTGGTTTTATTTAGGATCAGGCTTGCACGTCATGAGCTTTTGGTTGATCAAAAAGTAGATCTTTGGTCGAAAAAGGTTGGGCAACCCTGTTGTAAAAATAAATAAATAATAGTAATAATGAGACCAAGTGAAACATGTAAGATTAAAAAAAAATTAAGTACTGTAAATAGAGTTCTTATAGTGACCTGAATCGCAGGAACTAATTGCTTCATTAAAATAAAAATAATAATAATAATAAAATGTCCCCCTCCAATGCGGAAGTTAACTATCAGGTCGTAAGGCCCTGGCGAAATCAGTCAGTTTGGAAGCGTGTGTCCTGTCTTGTGCAAAAGAGCCACAGCTTACCCCACCTGCCTTGATGCGCAACGTGACACTCGGAAAGTGGCTAACTCACTTTCTGGTCCCAAATCGAAAACGGAGCAGTGCAGCAAGCTGGAAAAAGTTTACAGCATGTGGACTTTGACACTTGCGTACACCTTAAGAAATAAAGTGATTGTCACACATTTTTGGTCACAACGTGGGACAAAAAAAAAAAAAAATCTCCAAACACTAGCTCATATTTCAAAAATGATGTCTGTCGACCCACCTCGTAAGTTGAAGTACCACTTCATCAGCGACTGATTGTTTGCCCAACTTTTGCTACTAAATTGTCTCAATATAGAATATTAAATAGATACTTTAAATGACCAAATTTGGCACCGACTTCAAATTGATTTTACATGTTGTCACCCTCTTAAAATAATGGTTGACCCCCCCCCAAAAAATGTGTGTGTGTGTGTATGTATATATATATATATATATATATATATATATATAATATATATATTTTTTTGCCTTAAACATATTTTAAAAGGGGAACAATGTGCAGTAAAGGTTTGCCTTGCCTTTTTTCTTTCTTTCTTAACAATGTTACCTTGCCTGGAGCTAGTTGCGTGTCGCTTCATATGTTTGATAGTAAAACTCGATTGTACCAAATGTGCTGTATCAAAAAAATGTACATATGAATGAATACATGGACTGTTAAAAGGGTCGTTTTTGTTTTTTTGTTGTTTTTTTTTTTAGGCCAGTGTGACGCATCTCCATTCACCTTGGGTCTGAATGCCCCTCCTGGATTGCTCTAACCGTTGTTGTTTTCCTTTTTGTGTTCCCGTTGCCTACTAATAGTGAATAGATTGTTGTGGTTGTTGCATCGTGTTTCCAAAGCGACTTGAGAACCCCGAGGTAGAACAGCGCTATGTAAGTGACAGCCATTTACCATTTCTGAGAAGCGGCTGGTACAACTTGATACTATTGTAGCTTTTACTGCTGGTACATAAGCGCGATGTGAGCGGTTTATTACATTCAAATATGAAAAGAAGCAGTTTGACAACAAGCAAACTGCAGGCCTGCGATTTGACCGCTAGATGGCAGCATGCCGCTCCTCCCCTCACCTCGTCCGCGTGGCCTTCTTGCTCGATACAATCATCGGACACTTCATTAGGGACAGCTATCCAAATACAAGAGCTGTATAAAAAAAGTCCTTACAAAGATCAAATACTTCACTGAAGTTACAAGCGGAAGCACAAGCAAAAAGCAATGGGGGGGGGGGAACACATGTATACAAGTGCATTTCAATAAATTAGAACAGGGAGGAAAAAGCTGATTTCCAAGTGACTCAACTAATTTTTATATATATATAAAATATTCATTCCATGTGTAGTGGCTCTCTATATCCAGTAATTGACCATTTCCTACCGGGAACAGCGAGAACTGTGAATAACTGAAGCTCAAATACTGTATCTACCCCAAACTGTGATTGTAAAACAGTTCAACATCGTTGCAAACTCAATTTATGACTTTCTTCCGAAAACTAAACGACTTACAGATGAATGGATTAAAAAAAAAAAATGCCCCCGAAGCTGGTGAGATGAGTGCGGCGATGACTCTCCTGAACATCCCAGGCTAAACTCCTCCCTGACATACATACAAAGCTTGTTTCTGTGGTGAGATGTATCACTTTCGCTTCGTCTCTAATTTCTTTCTAATTTCCTACTTTGCAGATTAGACAGAGCTTTGGCGCCATCTTGTGTTGCAGGGTGAAAAAGAGTACAGAACTTAAATTCTGTGGATGGGTTCCGCAAGATGATCTCCAAAAAAATATATAGATTGATAGATATATAGATATCTATATATGTAGAATTAGTGAATTTTTGGTGCATTGCTGCGATGTATAAAATTCACTTTTTGAATTGAACTCTGAAATAAATTCCGTTTTCCACCACATTCAAAATTACAGAGATGCACAAGTATATCAACAGACAATTAAAATATACTTTTTTTTTAAACTATGACTAATCTCATTACATATTTAATAAATTCCCCTCCACAAGCAGTTCATTTCCTTTCAAATGCTTCCGGCGATGTCGTCTTCTCCAGCTCATTCTCTCTTTCCCAGTTCCATCGGCCCTCGCCATCTATGGCGCTTGCTGCGTCGGGCGTGGCAGGTCCTTTTCACTCCTTGTCCGTCCTAATGACTCGTCAAGAGCGGATTTGTCTTGAGCTTTGTCTGTGGTGAGCAAGCACACCCAACAAGGGATCGTCTCCGGCCCGGGCGCATCCGTGGGTTCGTCGGCGCCCCGGCGGCGGCGGCGGCCGATGGAGATCATCTTGTCTTTTGGGGCGGTGGGCACCTTTTTGTTGTTGTCGTGCATCTGGCTCAGGCGGTGGATGAGGTCGTGGTAGGAGCACGAGAACAGGAAGCAGCCGGAGGTTTTGGATGGCGAGCGTCGCCTTCTGATGTTTAGCAACAGTCTACAAAAAAAAAAAAAAAAAGTCTTTTGATTTCTTGTTGGCAGGCAGGTGGTCGCCCCAAAATCCTGCGTGTGTCTTGTTTTTTTTTTTATACCCCAGCAGCTACATGACATATTTGTTGCTGATAACATGATAAGCTGTCCACTGCAGTGACCGCTGTCCCTAAAAGGGTTCAAGATGATCTTATGTTCTGCCTGCATGATGCCTTTAATGTCGATTACACGAGTCAACAGCAAATTTTTTTATCAGAGATGGCTTCATGTGTCCCTCAACACATTTTTGCTGCTGCTTTTCTAGCACATTACGGTCATCCAGCATTTCTTTTTAAACCAACAGTCAAAAATTTATTTGGATTGTGCAGATGTGCATCTCGAGAGAATACAGTCATACCTCGGTTTTCGACCATAATCAGTTTCAGGAGGCTGTTTGAAAAGCGATTTGTTCGAAATCCAAAACTATTTTATTCGCCCATAATACACTATGCAGAAATAACAACAACAACAACAAAACCAGTCAGATTTGTACAAATCAAAACAAACATATCTGGTCACAATGAACGTTACACGAGGAAGCGTCACTTTCTCGTGTAAGGAAGCCGAGAGGAGCCGAGTGCCGTATTCGAGTTTGCTCAGTTTGGTCGAAAACCGGTTTTCGGTCGTAATCCGAGGCGTAAAAATCTCGAATTTTCTGGTCGAAATCCGATTTGGTCGATCACAGAGACGTTCGAAAACCGAAGTTTGACTGTACTTGAATCTTTCTATTTGTCTACCTGGAGTCCGGCGATTCCGTTTTTGTGTCCCCGTCTCGCTGTGGTGGGTCCATGTGGACGTGGACCGTGGCCAGGTCTCTCTTGATCAGCAAACGCCCTTTGAACCTGCCACAAACGCAAAGTAACATGAGGCCTCTGTGTCGTTCTGAGCAATTTATTGAAGAAAGACTGCGGTCGTCTGCCTCGTTCAGTAGGAAGCAGCATTTTCGGCCCATTTTGGCAATTTGCGTCCTTGAAATTTTTGCAAGTCAAGCCCCCAAAACCAGTTTCACTTGAAACATCAAATTTCAGTGGAATGTTCATCCTGCGTGGACCCACAAAAAAATGCTCAAGAGCCCATGCCCAGTATGACAAAGGAAGTTTCGCATTTTGGTTAAAAGTGATCATTTTGGGGTACATTTTTGGTCATTTCTAGCAGGTCCTTTGAAGGCATTTGTGGTTTAGTCCGATTGCTACCAAAGCTAAGCACGTATATTGTTTAGAATTAAGTTTTCGTCACAGCATGTGGGTGAAGAATGCATGCAAAGTTTGATGGATCGCCACTGGATCTGCAGCCCAACCAAGAAATGTTGGAAAATTCAGCAGTCAGCCAGTTTTACTTACCCAGATAAAAGATTAATGAGCATGTCGATCATGAGTAGGTAGACCCACAAAAAAAAGGCTTCTATTTTCCTTTGAAGTAGCCATTTGGGGGTCTTTGGCTTCGTTTAAAGACAAACTTATCCTCGAGGTTTTGGACATGGACGACACAAAATTGTGAGCAATTTGAATTGACTTGAGCGCATTGGGATGCAAGCTTGACGAGTCATCGTGGGTTCGATTTTGAAAATAAAGCCACGATGCCAGTTTCACTTCAAGCAATGTGAAATTTGGTCGGCATGTTTCACACGAGTCCAATTGGACCCAGTAAGTTGGAAACAAATATTTGGAGGTCGTTTTGACAATTCCCGAGGCCCTCGAAAGAAAACATCTCCTAGGCACGAGTCCATTTTCAACTGAAGAATGACAATTTTGATGACTCGGCATAAAACACAAAACTTCCTCCTCAATTCAGTTTGAGGAGCCCTTCAACCACAAGCTGCTCTGATGACGTTGATTCTGAGCTTTCGTCATTTCAGTGTCAGCGCAGATGACCGCGTGAGCTCCCAAATTAAGCCCAAAACAATGTGAGCACTCACCTTTTCCTCGCAACGGCGCTCCTCACCAGCGGCATCACCGCGATCAACACGCAGCAGCAGATGAGCGTGCGCAGCGCGAGCCTCATGTTGGAGGGGGGGGCCGGCGAGAAGAAAAAAAAAAAAACTGCCAGGGATGAAGGAGCACAAGCAAGTCAGAACTGTTGGGAAACTTTTTAGATCCAGGGCAAAAATGTTTGTGTTGTTATTGTGACTTTGGGCTTATGCCAGCAGGATCAACACCAACCTAGCCCAAATAGCCATGAGAATTGAAAAAAATTCCCAATTTTGATTGGGGAAAAAAAAGGCAAAAGGTTTCATCCTTTCAAATCTCATTTAAAAAAAATAAATGCAGATAAAAGCAATATTGTGGGAATAAAAAATGTGATGGGTTTTTTTTTCAAGAAAAAAGTTACAATAGCAAAGATGTCAGGATAAAAAAAATATTAATCTTTCAAAAATGTATTTACATTTTTCCAATGTAAATTTCTAATAGATTTACTGCTTTATTCACCCCGCAAGGGAATTTAAATGGTAAGAGTATATTGAAGTCAAACTGAATTTTAAAAATACAACTTTATGATTGCAATAGTACACTTTTTCGATGCCTTTATTCTCGAAAATATAGGTGCATATGTTATAACTTTGCTTGAAAAAAATCAGACTTTATTACTGTAGTAATCCAAAAAAAGTACTTATTCATAAATCTGATTTATATGACGATATGCGTCAAAACTTCTAATTGGTCCAAAGCAAAGGTAGGGACAATTATTTGGTGTATCAATTTCAATTCGGCCTTTTTTTTTTTTTTTTTTGTAATTGATGTTGTCTTTTTAAAATGTTTCCACATGGGCTTTTTTTTTTTCTCTGACTTGTATGGTGTCCTTTTGTGCTCTTTAAGTAAAATGCTTTCTCATTTATTTGCGTGCCAGTCCGTCCCAATATGGATGCACTTTTATAAAATAATAATTTGTTGGAAATTATTTTGCCGACCCCCCACTCATTTGAACAGATCTGATATGAGAGCTCACCAATGTGAGTGCCCCCCCCAAAAAAAAGGTGCATTGAATTGTCTCCATTTCATTTTGTCAAGTGGTCGCACAAAATAAAATCATCTGGATCCTGATACTTTTTTTTTTTTAACTACTGTTCTTGGATCCAGATGATTATTATTTTGTGCAACCGGTTGACAAAATAAAATGGAGTGAATTCACTTGCACGTTTTTTTTTTCCTGTCTAGGAATGTCATAGAAGGAGTCATTTGAAAACGTAAACACAGGCGAACATTTATGGGAATAAAGTGTTGCATACATTTATCTGGTTCATTATCATTTGAGACAAATCATTACCACGATCGGTGACATCACATCAAATCATATAATTAATTATTTATCACACATTAAGCTCATTTGAGAAAAAAAAAATATTGAAGAGTGCCCTTCTCATTAATGGTCCAAAAGTAGTTCTCAGCTTCAAAAAGTTGTTAACCCGTCTTAGATGATCTCCTGAATTTAATGCGGCTCACTGCCAGGCCTACTCTTAACACGGGTGGTCATGCTGTGGCGTGCGGGCCATAGGCGACCATCCTAAATTCTAAAATCCCCCCCAAAAAGTGCGATCAAAAGCATTCAAAATGATTTGAACCACAAATTTGTAATTAAAAAAAACAACAACATTCATCCCATTCTATTTTTTGACCATCCCAGGTGACTTAAAAACGAATCCAGAAAAAGTCCAAAGATGAAGATGCGCACAAGCGCAAATAAGAAATAAAAATCTCCTACCTGAAATTTCCGAGTGAGTTGACAAGGTGACGAAAAGGACGGTGGTGTCGTCGTCTTTACTATGTGTGGAAGTCTGACGTTTACGCTGAGGACATGCGAGTTTTTATAGAGGCAGCGAGGAGGAGTGGGGGGGGGGAGCATTGGGGGGGTACCTGAATGCCAGAGTGCGAGTGGGAAGGGCTGCGGGACACTTGATGTCACCCCACATGGAGAGCAGAAGCATCCGGAAAAGATGAGCGGCAACGGTACAGTACACACGTGCCGCAAGCAACGGTTAGCGCATGTGGTTGTTTTTCGCGTCGTTTGCATAAGTTGGATTGAATGAGTGCTTAGGCGCTGTTTACGTTAACATTTTTCTTTCTAATGTCTTCCCCTCTGCAGCTTCCAAAACCTCAACAGGATGTGGGAAATAAGAAACAACGGAATGTATTTCAAACACTATTCCTGGCTTGAAACGCAAACCTAAAACAGAAACCCGAATTGGAAATATGAACCCTTTTTGGAAACCAAGTTTGATACCCTATCTTGAAACCTTAATCCTGGTTTTAAAACCTCCACATTTAAAACCCTCGCCTTGTTTAAACCCTTAACCCGGGCAGAAATCACCCGAACCCAAACGATGCCTTGAAACCCTAATTTTAATTCCAAACCATATCTTGAAATCCTAACCCTTGATTGAAACACTAATCAGTGCTTGAAGCCCTAACCCTGATTTGAAACCTTAACCCCGGCTTGAAAACATACTTTGAAACCTAAACCCTTAATTTGAAATACAATGTTTTGAAACTGACCAAAAACCCTAACTTGAAATCTTCCACGAATTTGAAACCTGAACATTTTTTGGAACCCTAACCAATGCTTGGAACCCCAACTTGAAACCTTAACCCTGGCTTGAAACCACGCTTTGAAACCTAAACCCTGGCTTTAACCACTAATTAGAAACCCTAACATTTTTGAAACCCTAACCAATGCTTGGAACCCTAAACTGAAACATAAGTCTGTCTTGAAACCCTAATTTGAAATCTTAACCTGACTTGGAAACACACATTGAAACCCGAACCCTGGCGTCAAATTGTAATTTTAAATCCTAACATTTATTTTTTGAAACCCGACCTTGACTAGAACCCCTACCTTGAAACCTTCACCTTGCCTTAAAACCTCACTTTGAGGCCCTAACCGACTTTGAAACCTCAAGCATGGCTTCAAAGCATACTTGTAAACCGAAACCGTGACTTTGCCTTGTTTAAAACTCCAACCCAGGATTCAAGGCCAACTTTAACGCTCCAACCTAAAACCTTAACCCTGGCTTTAGAGTAGGTCTGAACGATTTTTGAAAAATAATCTACTTGTGATTCTCCCAGCTGCTGCTGCTGCTGAAGACTTGCGAGGCCTTCAACAGGAAGTCGAAATCCTCAGACAGGAAGTTGCTGACTTTGCAGAGGAAGTGGAGGTAAGCGCGACTGTGGCTTAAAAAGGTCGAAAGGTGTCATGGGTCATTAATGGCGATACGTGTCGCCGCATGGCTTCACTCAACTTACGTGGGCGCCTAGCGCTTGTGCGCCCTTGAATGGCCTCTGCGTTGCTACGGCAACGGCACGCACTGTCGACATTGTCGTCTTGATGCGTGCACTTTATCGAAAATGTAAACGTGAACGGTGCACGATACGGTAAAATGAGAGCACTTGTAAGAAACTGCTGTAGGCCACAACTCACGCTCACTCGCTCACGCTGAACGATCAACTATTAGCGTTAAGCATTTTAATCACGCGCAACCGAAAATCAAGTAAATGTGCCCACTTCCTTGTCATTTCCTGTTTCTATTTCTATGGCAGCCCATCGAGGTCGGCCAACTAAATAGTTGGAACTACTACTACTACTAAGCCAACTACTTAATGCAAGTTAGTGCTCCCTCTGCTGGTTAGTAAGTCGTGAAACCCGAGACGCTTCCGTTGCATCGCCTCCAAACATGGTCGGTCAGCTTGTTGATGTCAACGTGAAATAAATGAAGTCCCTTGTGACGAATGATCCTAATGACGCAGAGCAGCGTGCCGTGCGGCCACCTCGTATTGTTATTTCAAAACACAGTGAGCGTGCTCCTCGTCTATGTCCGGCTCAAAAGATTTTAATTTTATTTTATTTATTTATTTTTTCTTTTTCTTATTTAACAGAAAAAAAAGACATTTAAAAAAAACACAACAAAACCTTTCCTGGCCAACAACATCCTCACCTCGTATCACTGCAGGAATGGCTTTTATTTTTGTCGCACGTTAATGGAGCCAATATGTTTGTCGGCCACGCGCAAATTTTTTTTTTTTTCCCCCCGTTTTTGAAATCCTAAAATGCTTTCTTTTATGACACATTATCAAAACATTTGACTCACCCTCATCTTCTTACAATCATCGTTCTTTACAATTGAGCTCAAGCCAAAGATGCCTTTAAAAAAAAGCCTACTTTTGATTGACGCGTCTGTTTGCTATTACGCTCATGATTGCTTATGTTTCGTTTTGCGTATTTAGCCGCGCGAGCAATCCCTTCACTAAAACAAATAAGATGTTTGAAGCATTGACAATGGCCTTATTGGGCTTTTTAAGGTTAAGACTGAGTGTTTTATTCTTTACGATTAACAGTAGTTAACTGATTTTGTTTTTCTAAAGAATGTTATCAAAGTAGATAAGCGCGGCATGCATTCATTATTTAACAGTATTCAACATGAACATTTTCACCCTTTCTTGCACTCTGTAACCTGATAAAACGATAAGCTGTCCACTGTCGTAAGCACTGTCCCTGAAAGGGGTTAAATCTTAACGGGATGTCAAACTCATTTTTGGCGCGAGCCACATTTTAGTTACCGTTTGACTCGGAGGGCCGTTATGACTGAAACCATATCAAGAAGTCAAGAATAACTGTTGATTCAACTATGGTTTAAGTTACTGTCATGAGGAGTTTGGCTACAGGAAAATGCTTAGAATATATCTCTTATTTATTCCATATAGGATTAAAAATTTTGGTTGACATTTTAGAAAGGATCATGTCAGTTGATATGCTTGATTTGCTTTCACATAAAATGATGTGGCGGGCCAGATCTGGCCCCCGGGCCTTGAGTTTGACACTGATGGGTTAAGATAACAAAGAACATGAAATACAGTATCATACTATTATATTATTGCCTCTCATCTTGAATCAACAAAATCAGACATGTCCAAAAAGGAAAAGCATTTGGTCAAGCTTTTTTTTCCTACAACTTTTATTGAGTATAATTGGATTATTATTATTATTATTATTAACTGTCACAACTGAGTTTTCAGTTGTGTATACCTAACTATAAATCCACACAAACTAACGAAGCTAACTTCATGCGGTCATTGTTTTTCCACGAAAGCATGCGTATAAAACGTGTTTATGGGCTGGACCCCCACTGCATTTGATTGAGAAATTGTACCTAATAAAGTGTCCTGTGAGTGTACATGGAGTGATTGATGTGGCCAGTATAATTTATTGCACCACCAGGCCTTCCTGTGGGGGGGGGGGGGGGGGGGGGGGCTCCGCCCCCCCCCCCCCCCCAAAAAAGAGGGGGGGGGGGGGGGGGGCGGTTTCGCCGCCCCCCCCACCCCTAAAAAAGAACGAGGGGGTG
>CAAKHF010024111.1:159110-200569 GCA_901007745.1 Hippocampus kuda | reverse complement strand
TTTTTGTTTTTTTTTATTGTTTATTGAACATATTAAATATACAATACAGCAACAAATTGGCAAAAAGTGAAGGCAAGTAAGATATAAAAAAGGACAAGAAAATAGCCATCATCACAGATTATATCAAATTTATCTAGTCCTACCCCTTGTTATATAATATATGAATTGTTTATTTTTCAATACAGAAAAAAGGAAAGGTCTACAAATCAACAAGTGCTTTTACCTATATGTGTGCTATACTTATCTATTTATACAACTTTCGGTTTGTTATACATACTCATTCTAGCACATTTATAGGTCGATTTTCTCATATTCATAACGGATACTGCATTTCATTTTGTTCGCTTGATTCAATCAAATAAATCGACACCTGCTAAATAACGCTAAACACAGTTCCAAGGAAAATTATTGTGAGTGTGAGCTTGTCCCATAAGAAGTCTAAACGCAATACTGTAAAGGATTAATTCTCAGATAGAAATGAATTGGTTCTGCAAACGGAGAGCAGGAATGACAACCTAATGACAGTTAATCAATCACGAGAAGGGTGCGGGTTGGGCAAACTTTGGCCTTTTCATCAAACGCATCAAGCCCAATAAGTGTCAAACCATGTACAGTACAGTATCAAGACAATATTTCGTGCAAGGCATACAGTCTAAAATTACCTTGTTGCCAAAGGCATTAGAAGCTGCCTCGTTGTTGGTCCTCTCAGTGATTTACAGTGTATATCAGGGGTCCCCAACCTTTTTTGCCCCACGGACCGGTTTATGTCAGACAATATTTTCAGGGACCGGCATTTAAGATGTGGCGGATTAATACAACAAAATAATATGGTATGAGGTGCATGAAAACTGTGGTGTTTTCGAAATATAATAATAAACACAAGGAGCGTCTAATCTGGCCGCAACACTGATCGCTATGGTAATGTTTAATGCCTTCAAAATACGATACAACGCAAATTCAAAGTGCAAGAAAATGACGACTCACCACAGCCCCGAGCTTGATTTTCTGCAACTAGACAGTCCCATCTCGGGGTAATAGGAGACAATGACACCTCAAGTGTGTGTTTTATGTCCAGTCTACTTCGTAATTTTGTTTTCGTCGCCGTTGCTGCAGAAACCCCCCACCTCACACAGGTAGGATGTCGGAAATAGCAACAGTGCTATTGTGGTGATCTCAGAGTATTCAGCCATAACCTTAATCCAGTTGTCTCGAACGTACTTTTAAGGCCGCCATCATTTGCGATCTCCAGCAGTTTTTTTAACTCATTTTGCGACCTCCAACGTTTTGTTTTTAGCGTAATCGGTCACGTGATGGAGAAGCATGGCTTGACGTGAGTCAAGCGTGACACAGACGGATGTAACGGAGAATCCGGTAATTTTTCAAAATAAAACATCTTTCGTATTCCGAGATAAATAAAACGGAATTAAGGCAAGTTCTTTCTGTGCGGCTTGGCACCTTGCCCTGCGGACCGGTACCGGTGTGCGGACCGGCGGTTGGGGACCCCTGGTGTTGATCATGATATGGAGCAGATGTGGGTTGGACCCAGCTGAGCCTGAGGTTGTGCAGGGCATCGCAGTGAAAGCGGCAGACACACTGGATGTACTGTATGTGTCATTCCCATCATCCTGTAGCACTCTACTCTATCTTTTCAAGTGCAAAAACTGAACGTCAGCTACATTAACTAACACCAAAATAAAATAGATTTCATTCGTACAGAAAAACACAACGACATCCTAGACCCCAGTTTATTCTCAACGAATGGTTGTATGTGTGTTATGATTGGCGAGCAGTCACTCATGGGTGTAACCTGCATCTTGCCCAAAATCAGTTCAGAAAGGTTCCAGTTACACTTGACCCTAATGGGGAAATTAATGGTTGGGCAGATGGGCGGATGGATGGACGGATTATTAAATGACATGATGTCAGTGTAATGAAGAACATCAATGTTTTGGCTATCATACAATATTTTTCTATTTTCATAATTTTATGGACTTACAGTTCATAAAAGATTCATTCGTCCGCAACCATTGGACCGGCCACTTTGGGTCGGGGTACGGCAGGCAACACAAATGAAAGAATAAAAACATTTACAGTGCAATACCCGAGGCTGAAAAATATTTTTGTTTGAAAAGTGACCCGGTTCTCTACATTAAGGTCCGTCAATGACAGACTCTTGACGCATGTCAAGATGCTTATACTCTCGGCGGCGCAACACATATCAAGCCCCAAAACTGGATTATTTTCACAATATATCAAATTTAGTTATGATCTTACTTTTTTACCGTCAGTTGTGGAAAGTTCCAAAGCATTAGGTGTTTAATTTTAGAATAGTACAAACTACCATTCAAGCGCAAACTTTTTGAACTTTTGCTTTAAAAAATAAAAAAATAAAAATGCAAAAACATACAAAAAAAGATGGATTATTTTCACAATATATTAAATTCAGTTAGTGTCTTGCTATTTTAACATACTCGTCACCGAAATTATCCTTTGAATTATTGCAGTACAGTTGAAGCTCAGCGCCATGTCATCTGCATTCCCCTTTCACAATCATTCACGTTTTCTCTATTCTTTTCTACACATAAACATTTCATTGACTATCGTTTCCCTAAATGCCAGGGGGTTAAGAAATAATGTAAAATGTAAAGCTTTATTTTTACTTACTAAACATTTCAAATCTGATATTTGCATTTGCCAGGAGTCCCATTCTTTTACAAGTGATGTCAATTTTTGGAGGCGTTAATGGAGAGACGATGAGTGGTTTTCACGCGGCACTAAGGAAGATCAGCTGGTGTTTTATCGATGAAACACAAGTTTAAATGGGGATCTATTACACACAGAAAACAGATTCTGATGGATACTTTGTTTTTCAGATTGTAAACTACAACAAATCGACACTGATTATTACTAATGTATATGAATACACTTTTAATTCAGGAAACATTCAATTATTCTGTGACATAGAAACTCGCCTTCAGCATGGGTCATCTAAATTTCAAATTATAGCTGGCGGGGATTTCAATGCCGTTCACCACCCTACTGTTGACAGATGGCTACCTCGTGATAAAAACAGAAGATCATACAGTACCTCAAGATTTGACTTAATAGATATAAATGGAGAGAGAAATTCCCACACATGAGAGCATTCACTTGGAGTAAAAGAAGTATCACTAACCTCTCTGGCATTGACTTTTGGCTAATATCCAATGCTTTTAATAAAGCAACACACTTAAATTAGCATTCGTCCATGCCTCTTCTGCGATCACAAAGCTATCTAACTCTCTATTAGTATACTGTACCTCTTTCTGAGAAAAATTATAAAGCAAGTTCTTGGAAGTTGAATGACTCACTTCTTGGACGTGCAGTAGTACAAACCAAAATATCACAATTAATTACACATTATTATAATGGCCCGAAGATTGAAAAATAATTTGGTCCAAACTGGTAACTGTTTAAAATATGACTGGGGCAGTAAGATTAGTAAAATTGATTTAAAAAATATTATATTAGACATCTCTTTGCTCCCTCAACTTTTCCGTAATAATTGGACAGAAGACAATATGACTAAAATGGCTGTGTTGCAAGAGAAATTAGATTGGCTTTATTAAAAAAAAAAAAAAAAAAAGCAGAAGGAGCTTTTATTAGATCCCGAGAGCAATGGTTAAAAGAAGAACGGAACTCTGCTTACATCTTTAAACGAGAAAAACATCATGCTAAAAACAAACCCCATTAACAAACTGAATGGAAGTGGCTCTATAATTGATGACCAAAAACTTCTCTCTGTTCTTCCTTTGACAAAAACCTTTCTACCTCAGAATATTTTGACCATTGTGCTTCAAGCGTTACTTAACTCTACAGAATACCCATCAACTTCACGTCTCTGATAACAACACACATGACCTTCCTTTATCTTTAGTGGAGGTAACTCAATGTATACCATTGCTGAAGAACAATAAGACCCCCTGGAACAGATACTCTTTCCTCCGCATTCTATAAATTGTTCTCCCAGCAGATAGCGCCCTTTCTTCTACAGGTGTTGATAGAACGCATATCTATCAATGCTCTTCCGTGTACTTTGACTCAAGGTTTGATTAGCTTAATATCCAAACCACATTAAAATGTCCTTTACATAGACAATTGGCGCCCAATTTGGCCTTTTAAAATATGATTACAACATTTTAGCTTCTACATTAGCCAAGAGAATCAAAACAGCATTAGATCCCATAATAGATGAAACAAGCTCAGGATTCATGCCCAACAGATGTATCTCCATTAACAGGAGGTTAGTTTCAGATCTACTTGATTACTCTACTTGATTATGCCAAGGAATAGCTTTTTATTCTTCTTCGACATTTTTGATGGATTCCACTATGGCTACCTTGAGGCTGCATTATATTTCACCCTTGAGCAAGTTGTCATACTTATTTTGTCAAGCAGTGACTAGCAGACTGCAATTACAGTGCTTAATCATGACCCTATTATTTTTAGAGGTCACAAGGTGCAAGGCAGAAACAGCCTGGTGCTGCAGGACTCAAGTTGATTGTGTCTAACCCGAAGGCTCAACACATTTTTCTCCATGAAAGGTGTATAACACACACAAAAAAAGTGTAGCGCTATCGCTGAATTAACTGTGCTTCAGCTATTCAGCCACAGTGCACTACCCACTAATTAAAGGGCAAAATGACAAAAAAACAGATACAATTCTAAAACTGAAAAATTAACAGATTCTGATATTTAAATGAAACAAAACAAATGAATCCAAAAAAGGACAATATCAACAAAGGAGCAGGAGAGAAAAACACCTCCATGGGACGAAATGGAAATTGTTTTCTTGCACAAATGAAATAAAAGCAGAAAAGTGCTGCTTTGTTGCAAAGTTGACATAGCCTGCCGTGTCTTTAGCGAAATCAGATGTGTTTTTCTAACTCGTCTTAGTTTGCGAGGAATATTCAAAAAGCCAGTGAGCTCCCAACCTCACACTTTGCTTTAAATTCACGTTTTCTGTTGCTGATCTTTTCAGTTCAAATGTCCACCTATTCCATTACTTACCCATTTCATGTTTACCAAAACAGAAATTTGTGAATGCGGGGGTGCAGTTGTTATGAGTTCAAAAGTTGTGATCGACAGGCAGTCCTGTGCCGAAAAATAGTCAGTCAGCGACAGGGCGCGGCCGTCACGAGCCGAAAAATAATGGTTGACGTTGGGGCCGACTGTTGGCAGCCTTGATGGCCAGCATCAATACACCAGCCGAAATTAACATATTTCCCCAAAAAGGCGGCCTGCAATTCCCCGCCAAGGGGAGATCATGCATTTGACCCATACAAACACACTTTGCACAAGCCAAAATCATGCACGGACCCCCGTGAGTGAATTTCTGCCTTCCACAATGTCAAGTAAAATGGGGAGCCGCTTTGATTGGCCAGGAACCAGCTACATTTGAGCGACGAAAGTTTTATCCCAACATGTCCACTTTTTTGTATCCACTCAGGGCATCCGGAGTTTTATTAATTCATAAAAATGTATGGCTTGAGCTGTTTTTCACAAGTCCAATTAACACTGTATATGTTTAATTTGACTGATGTTTTGTGGGACAAATGAGAGCTGGAGGGCCTTTTAAAAGAAAATAACACCGTATTTTCCGCACTATAAGGTGCACCTAAAAGCATTCAATTTTCTCAAAAGCCGACAGTGCGCCCTATAATCCGATGCACCTTATATGTGATGTTACAGTCTCTTTATATTCCCCATTGAGTTGTTTCTCTATAAGTGTTCCTATTCCATCTAGTGGTGATTATTAGCAGGAACCAATCTGCCCGACACTAATTGACATGTGCAGTCATCAACACACACTCAAACAGACGGACAACTACTTTGTGAGCTCTGTGTTGCCATTATGAAATGAAAACAATACCAAAAGCATATTTAATTACTAGTTAAACGAAGGAAGAAGGACATAAGCAAGGATATTTAGCCCCTTGTGGATGTGAGGTTTTTGTGCGTTTTTGTTAAATCAATTGTCTTCATAACTTTTGTCTTTTATTTATTGTTTTGTAATGCCATTTTTATTTATATGTTTCATGTCCGTATTTTTGACCAGTTCATTGAAGGTGTGCCTTATACTCCGGAGTGCCTTATATTGCGGAAAATACGGTAATTATGAGAGGAGAAGTGCACCGTTACCTGCATGTGCAACATAGAAATTGGCGGGGGAAGAAAAAAGGCAGCGGATTTTAGGAAACGTGTGTGTGCAGCAGGTGCACTGAGTTACAAACGTGAGTGCCATAGAAAAGTGTTTACTGCTAAAATGGGATGGCATGAAGCCTCAATTGGACAAGCAAACAATAAGTCATCCCTTTAATTCGTCTGTGTTTCACCACTGTCGTTGAAGTCACTGGACCGAGAGGTGCGTTACGATTACGAATCAGAGCTGAGGATAGTGACGACTGCACGTAAAAGGGTACAGTGTGAAGCGAAGCTATGCAAAGTTGACATGAGTTCCTTAATTGTTCCTTCCGGGGACACAGGATGGAGAAGAAAACAATTCTGAGGAAGAAAACTAACAATTGAAGTGACTTTTTTTCTTTGTTAAATGAACATCCTTGTGAGTCTACTGTTTCATTAATTACATTATTCCACTGAAACAATACCATATTTTTTCAAAGCTGGATTTTCAACAGAAGAAATATTATGTACAAAAGTGTCAAGACTTCAAAAGAGAGCGACTATGATGTGTTTTCGTTTTATTTTCCACCAATACAGAGGAGCCAACATTTAAATTATGGCTGCACAACATATTGAAAAAAAATAATGTCACTGTGAAAACAACACACGTCGTGCTGAATGCAAAAGATGTGCAATTAATTCATGTTGTATACTTTCCCTTTGACCAATCAGATGCAAGCACAATTCGCATCATACCCATTCATACCCATAGGAGAGCAGTTTCCACTAAAGAACTTCATTAGATCAGAATACATTCATATTTTTTGAGTATCACTTCTGTATGTCGAGGCTGGGATGAGTGTCGTCTTTTTTAGAGATCAAAATATGGTCACTCTAAACTACGTTTCATTCCAAATGACGCAGAGTGGCGCAAATGCCCTCTTCTCTTCTTCGCGATAAGAAATCCAAATTTTGAAATAACGATGATCTTGTCTCAATTTGCTCACAATTTAATTCATTGCGAAATCTCTGCCCGTTTAACTGAACACAAAGCTGATATACGGGCAAAAAGCAATGACTAATTCTGCTGTATGCATGACAACCGAGACATCAAATGGAAACATTTAATTGTTCAGCCTATATGCCTATATAGCCTACTATACGTCACAGGCTTAAATAGACGAAAAAAGACATATTTGCAATTCATAAATAATTATCTGAAAAATTCTGTTAAACTGCACCACTGATGATGTCTCGTGGGGATACTATGTTCCACATCACAGTGGTTGGGACTGCTTACAGTGAGAATGTGTAACAGCAGGTAGTATTCATTGAATTACAGTAGTGAGGGGCAGAATATGATGCCATTTCATTCATTAATGGCTGATAGATGTTCAGCTGGTGACGATTAGGAGGAGTAAACAGCAACTGATGACTGAGGTAAACGTTGTTCCGCAATGGAAGGTCATAACTCTGTCGGCACGGGAAAAAATAGAGACTGCGGCCCAGGACCGGATGCAGCTGATTCATTGAGAGAAACAGGATTCCCTGACCTAAATAGATCAATTAGGAGCATCCTGACACAAAGGGCTCTGCCGTGCTCAATGCAAGTCTGGAGCAAGGCCCCGGGAAAATCTGCGCAGGGGCAAAACTGTAGCACATAATTTTTTTTTTTAAAAAACCACAGCCAACTTCATGCACCACCAATCGAAGCGGCCAGTTTCATTCCCTTTAAATGCCATGTGGGGAAAGGTGCGCTGATGTTCTTTCACAAGGTGGAAGAAGAAACTCGATTGGATGATTTGAAGCTAGCTTGGGAGAACAAAGAAATGTGAAGTGACCACCTTCCACCCCAATTTTTCATCTGTATATGACCCACCTTAGCTCTGGCATGGTCTGTGGGATGATTTCAAAAATATCTAATCAAGATCATGATGATTCAAGTTCAAGTTCAAGTCAACTTTATTGTCAAATGTGCTCTATGTGTAACATAAAACACAGATGAAATTTCTTTCCTCTCAACCACAGGAGAGAGGAGCCGCTGCGGGTGCCTGCGCCTCTATCAAAAGAACAGTTAAGATCAAATGACAAAATAATACAACACAACACATAAGACACAGACAGCCGTGCAATCTTAACCACTTTTCCTGCATACACTTTGTTGTTTGAAACAGTAATAGATGAAAGAGGAGCGAATCAAAGTGTCCTTTTCACCAGTGGATTGAAGATGTCATGCTGAAAATGTGCACACGTCTGCTACAAGCTAGGTTTGAAAGCAAACAAGAAGCTGTAGCGTCCATTGACGAAAAAAGAGATTGGCTCACATCTCCTGTCCCATGTAAATCCGCTTCAATTCCAAGCCGCGACTCCCAGTTCTACATACGCATCGGCGCTCTGTGCTGACGCTCCTTTCTTCTCATCGTAGGATCCACAAGCCATCCATCCATCCAGCTGCAGACTCTCCAACAGCACCAACATTTCCGCTGAACAAAGCGGGGCTGAGAAAAATGCTGCCCATTACATTCGTACTATGATTCGGACGGAATTGTGAATGAAGTACGATGATATCCAGCACGCATAGCTGCGGTAGCTTGGAATCTGTTCGCCTGTGCCTAGTTCACCAAATTTGTGTGACACTAGCAAAACTGAGACGCGGTCCCAGTGAGCGTGAAGGTAAGTCTAATGTCAGTCAACAAATTGTCTGCTGCGCCAGGCACACGTCAAAGGAAACGCCCTGTGGACGGCGGAACGACCTGCATGGTGCAGAGAGCTGAACCAAATTACTAGACAAGCGCACTGAGGCTTGCATCAATGAAAATCAGGAAACACTTGTTTTTATGCTCGAGCGAAGCTGCACTATCTATGAATATAGAGCAAAGTGTCGTTCCCATCACATGCAGATCTTTTCTCATATCTGGAAGAATTTGTGTGATCTCATGAGCGATTGAACTGCATAATGAGGAAACATCTTTGCCTGGGGTTCGCTAGATGAGTTCATCAGGTTGTCTGACAAGCAAATGAAGCAAGAACTGAGAAGTCTTTTAGCGTGGAGCAGAAGCAGATGGGTGGTGGGAAATCTGCTTCATATGCATTCATGTTTATCCAGGTGCTAAGAGAGCAACAGAGCAGCCTTTTATCAGTTTTTTCCCCCCTGCTGGGGTGCTCAATGCATGCATAGCCACTGCAGTCTGATCAAAAAGTCATTATATAGTCCTATTCATGAGTAGGAAGACAAGCCACAGCTGAGGCTGTCAGGCTCAGGCAAATATTAATTGTGTTTAAGGAGGACTGTTTTTCTCTTTCCACGTTGTTTGTGGTAATGAAAGATGAAACTAAGAAAAATGGAGCCAGTGGAGTCAAGAAGAATCTAAAGACAAAATCCGCAATAGTAACAATCATAACAATATACTCAGCTACAAGCCTTTATGAATAACTATAACTGCAATTCTTATAAGAGGTCTCAAGATAAATGATGAAATAAGATGGAGCACTGGAGCATTATTTACAATTACTTAATTCGGAGAATGTATTCATTTAAATAGTCTAAATATGAAAGGAACCTCGGTTACAGTACCTTGTGTGCAATGAGTAAAACAGAGCCAAGAGTGCCAGAACAATGTTGTTACAATGTAAAAAAAAATTGGGAGAAACAGAGATTCCCTAAAATGTCATGTTTAGAATAGATACATATTTTTCTGTAACCAACAAAAAGATTGGTTTTCCAGTTCCCTGCAAAATGCCAAGAGTCATAATTCTTCTTCATCATTTTCACAACCTATGTCTCACCAAAATATAAATCAGACAAAATATCCATCCATCCATCCATTTTCTGATGTTTTTATCCTCACAAGGGTCGCGGGGCGAGCTCGAACCTATCACAGTTGTCTTCGGGCAGTAGGCGGGGGACAGCCTGAACCGGTTGCCAGCCAATCGGAGGGCACACAGACGAAAAACCATTCGCGCACAAATGCACACCTAGGGACAATTTAGAGCAGGGGTCCCCAACCGCCGGTCCGCGGACCGGTACCGGTCCGCAGGGCATTTGGTGCCAGGCCGCACAGAAAAACCTTGCCTTATTTCCGTTTTATTTATTTCGGAATACGAAGATGTTTTATTTTGAAAGGTTACCGGATTCTCCGTTACATCCGTCTGTGTCACGCTTGACTCACGTCAAGACACACTTCTCCGTCACGTGACCGATTACGCTAGAAACAAAACGTTGAAGGTCGCAAAAAGAGTTCTCTCAGGGCAGGTGATGCAGATTTGCAACAACCAAGTACCTTTACTCTACCTGTAACAAGAACTTATTTTGAGCCTGAGAGGGTTTTAAAAAAACTGCTGGAGATCGCAAATGACGGCGGCCTTAAAAGTACGTTCGAGACAACTGGATTAAAGTTATGGCTGAATACTCTGAGATCACCACAATAACACTGTTGCTATTTCCGACATCCTACCTGTGTGAGGCGGGGGTTTTCTGAAGTAACGGCGACTAAAACAAAATTACGAAGTAGACTGGACATAAACCACACACTTGAGGTGTCATTGTCTCCTATTACCCCGAGATGGGACCGTCTAGTTGCAGAAAATCAAGCTCGGGGCTGTGGTGAGTCGTCATTTTCATGCACTTTGAATTTGCGCTGTATCGTATTTTGAAGGCATTAAACATTACCATAGCGATCGGTGTTGCGGCCAGATTAGACGCTCCTTGTGTTTATTATTATACTTCGAAAACACCACAGTTTTCATGCAGCTCATACCATATTATTTTGTTGTATTAATCCGCCACATTTTAAATGCCGGTCCCTGAAAATATTGTCTGACATAAACCGGTCCGTGGGGCAAAAAAGGTTGGGGACCCCTGTTTTAGATAACGGGACACTGAACTGGACACTGATCACAAAGGGTGCCGCCGCATATACTATAACAATATACAGATGCCTATATTCTTTATCCTCTGCAAATATCATTTAATATTACTGCCATAATGAGAGACTGAGAGCAGAGCTGATTCTACAGTACAGTTCTGTTATCCGTACGGCCACTGCTGTATACAAACAGAGCCTGGCCAACGTGCTCGACAGGCCTCATTTTGTAGCCCAGCCTGCGTGAAGCACGCCATGCAACAGTACATGCATGCTGCCTTATCCGCTGCGCGTTTCTTTCCTATGCTTTATATCAGCAGAATTTCCTCATAAAAATTGTTCTACATATTTGGAAGGCGATCTTGCCGCCGGTTTACTTATTTTTCCGATGTAAACAAATGGGCCGCGGCTGAGGGGTCATAAAGGGCCGTGGACGGCGTCGTACAGGCAGAAGATTGATGCCCACATGTGTTTCTGGCATTATTTTATCCAGGAAGACCTTGAATGAATAGCGAATTTCAATAATATTCTTATGAGTGACCCCAGAAGACGTAAAATACTGGTACAATCACTTTACAAATAAATTATAAATTGAACAGCACTTTTCTTGCACTGATCTGAGAAACGGGCTCCTGTGCGGAAGGCACCGACACAGTTGGGTGTGCCGGTCGTTGATATGCAAATGACTCCTTTGGAAGCAATTTACCCCATGTAACATCTTTATGATTGTCACTTCACACATTTTAGCCAGAAAAATAGGCTAAAATCATTATTCAAGTTCACCAGTCACTCTGTTTTGGTCTCCTCATGACCTGCCACTCTGACCCTTAACTTCCTGCCTTCCTTCTCCCACAGGAGTCGGAAAGATTAGCGATGCTAAACTCGGGCCTGAAAGCCCAGATCGAGGAGCTGAAACTTGAACGCCAGCAGCTGATTCACATGCTTAACCGCCATCGCCCCACCTGCATCGTCCGGACGGACAGTGTCCAGACGCCCGAGAGCGAGGTCGACCCGCTGCTGCAGCAGCAGCTGGAGACCGAGTGAAGTCACACTGATGTTCTGCAGTAACTCGAGACAACGACCAGCACTTGGCTATAAGCCTTAAGATGGGGGAGAAGCAGCTGAACCGACAGGATGTTGCGCCACAAGATGTGAATTAGTCACGAGTGTGGCACTTAAAACAAACTATTGTTTAAACTCTCTCCTTTGTTACTTTGTTACCCGAGCCCTGAGCATCTGTGGTGTTATTTTTGGTCGGCAGCAAGTGACAAAATGGTCACCCCATGAGAAGGATTAAAAACTGGTGAATTTTGCTGGTTAATTCATATTCTACAAACACGATATTAATCAGGATGCAATGTTTAGACTAGTGGGGGCGCATCGGATATATTGTCAAAGAAAACTTTTGAGTAGACGTCCCCTTGAGCGCCATACATTTAGTAGCTTGTGTTGTCTGTAATCTCTCTCCCATATTTTGACGCAGGCGTCATTTATTCATGTATTTTACATATTAAATATGTACTGTTGACATTGTATCGCATATAGACTATGGCTGTTACCAACATTTTGTATGTATAATTTTGTACTTTTTTATGATAATGAAGTGAAATGCAATTTGTATCATTTCAAGAAATACTTTTCTTTTTTTTTTTAATGGTCGTTTATTCTGCTTGGTGAATGTATTGGTCTCCTTGTGGCAGACACTTACATCGAGTGACTGGATAGAGGAAGACCCAACCACCCAGACTCACTATTCTTATATTTAAGAATAAAATGACACATATTGTTGCACATCAGTTTAAAAACAAAACGCTGTCATCGTGTCATTAAACATGTATACTACTGGCAAGAATGTAATGGTATTCATGCTGAAAATTGGAATAATGCGTTTACCAGTATATTAAGACTGGGCGAATTTTGGTGCTAAAACAACACATTAGATTTTTAAAACGGACAGATGGGGCAGTTATTTGGTAAAGGAGGTTAAAATAAGATCTTAGATCTGTAAAATTGTTAATTTTATTAATATTTTATTCTTGCGATGTAGTTGATTAGAAATAATGTCATTATAATTAACCATAAAAAATACAGTACTTTCATGTGCAAAAAATGCATTTGGCACCTGGCATTTTTTCTACATGGGCATGTCATATTTTACGTTTTGTTTACAGACGTTCATGCTTTCTCTTCTAATGCCAATTGTAGGCGTTTTGTCAAAGGGTTTTGTTTTTCTGCATTGTACTAAGTTGACCACCAGGTAGAGCAACAACACCAGATGTGTTTCTCATGCACGAGAAGATGCCTGTTGGGATGCATGTGATCTTAAACTCCCCTGCAGTTCATAGTTTGGGCTCATTCTATTTTCTTATTCGGCAGCAGATGACGTGTAACAAGTCTGCTTTCTTGCCTGAATTTCTCAGTCGGCTCACAAGCTCAGTGATGCTCTGGAAAGTTGGTGGGCACAGGTTGGATTCCAATTGATTTTACTTTTCACTTTTTTTTTTTGTATAGAGTATCAATATGGGGGATAGTAACATAAATGTGGCGGAGGTCGGTCCCCCCGTGGAATCGAAATGTTCAAATGAGCGAGCGCAGTCCTGCAGCATCCCGAACGGCGAGAGTGGTCCTGCTCCCACGACTCGCCTTTACGTGAAGCGCTGGGCGATAGTTTTCCTGTTCAGCTCGTACTCGCTGAGCAACGCGTACCAGTGGATCCAGTACGGCATCATCAGCAACATCATCGTCAAGTTCTACCGGGTGGATGCGTTCACCGTGAACTGGCTGTCCATGGTCTACATGATCACATACGTCCCCTTCATCTTCCCCGCCACCTGGTTGCTGGACCAGAAGGGTTTGCGCGTCACTGCGCTGCTAGCCAACGCGCTCAACTGCTTGGGAACGTGGACTAAAGTGGCCAGCGTCCAGCCCAGCCTCTTCTGGGTCACTATGCTGGGCCAGTTCGCGAGCTCCCTGGCTCAAGTGTTCATCCTCGGGATACCTTCGCGCTTGGCTTCGGTGTGGTTCGGCGCGGATGAGGTCTCCACCGCCTGCTCCATTGGAGTCTTTGGGAATCAGGTGAGTTCTGGTTTGAGCCTCCAGTAAGTCACATCCGTGGTTCTTTGTGATCTCTCACAAAAACACTTTATTTTATTGCATTGTCGGAATAATGCACGTTTTAAAATACTGTATTCTTTTTGGCTGCAGCAGGCCTAGAAGTTTTAACAACTAAGTTAAGTACACTGAATTGTTTTGTGTTGAAAAACACTTGCGTAGCTGTCCAAGTATCATTATCATGACCAGTCTTAAAACACAGAAAAATGTTTTATTCCAATGAGAAGTACAGTACATGACAGGTCATCACATTGACAATGCATTGAAACATCACAGGTCATCACATTTACAATGCATTGTGACATCTGTTTTGTACAAGCTTTTACAGTATAGGCCAAACTTAAACAAATTGAAAAGGATTTTAGGGTTACATAAAGTCATCTCTGATTAAAATTTGCTGGCGTGTAATGGTGCCACCAGAGTGCTTCCATGGAGGTCACACAATTTCCATATCGGGGCAGTAAAGTCAAGCAATTAAGATGGTTGCCTGCCATTGTGGGGAATCTGGTTCAAGACCATCCCCCGAATCCATGCTTAAACTGTCCGCTATTTCTGCATGCGGTTGTTCACAAACAGGCAAACCTTAGCCAATCTTTGCTTGTGAAGGACTGAGCAATTCAGAGAAGCTCCTTTTATAGCCAATCATGGCATCCACCTGTTCCCAGTTAGCCTGTTCACCTGTGGGATGTCTTTTTTTCCCACCTGTCCCAGATATTTTGGAATGTGTTGTGGCCATAACATTCTATGTTAATGATTATTTGCTATCTATCGCTCTCTCTCTCTCTCTCTCTCTCTCTCTCTATCTATCTATCTAACAGTTTTAAAATATTTCTGCAAATACATTATAAAACCATGTATTATATAATTAATTGAGAAGAACATTTGAGATACTAGACCTTTTTACTGTATCCCACTAGATTAAGACATTTAGCACTGATGTGTTAAGTTTTAAATTGTTTCTCTTTGCAGCTGTATGACAAGTGAAAAATGTACAAAACGCCCAATGTGTCATGATTTGGTTTGGGACCAACAGGTGGCACTGTAGGGCTCCTCCTGCAGCTGCACACCTGTTGGTCGTTATGTAATTATAACTTGTATAAAAGGACTCCCGCCTGTACACTCAGTGTCTTGTCATTGTTGCTGTTTGCTTGCAACTGTCATGTTTGTTTCTGTCATGGGTCTGTTCCTGTTAGTTTTTTGTCACGGTTTTGTTTTGCTACTTTGGATTAGTTTTGGGTGTTCGCGCTTTGTTTGTTTTGGATTCTGTTTTATTAAATATAATTCGTCAAGTTCACCTTGCTCCTCCTCCTGCCTGCTTTTTGGGGTCCACCACCACCGTGCAACGTGACACAACGAAGTACCATCTTAATACTACATTTGTGTTTCCTTGTTTGAAAGTATGAATGTAATAATTCTCTTTTGTCTTCTGAATCTATTCCCGGGGATATCTTCACAACAGTATGTCATTAACTCAACCAACAAGGAGATATAAGTAATATTAAACACTAAACTGTAGTTAAAAACATTTCTTTTAGGTTTGGCGGTGAAATGGTTAATGACGTGTTCATGTTTGCACAAGGTCGACATCTTGTGCCTACTTTGCGTAGTTGTACTGTCTATAAGGGTAAAAGAAAGAATACTGGCGCTCAAGGTAGGCTAACTTTCATCGATTTGATTTGAACATTTGCAGTGTTTTAAGTGCAACCCTTTACACTTTACCCTGGCTAAGGTGTTTATAGAGCTCGTCTATCCGGTACATTTTTCGCCATTTGCAGAAAGCTTGGAGGTCTCCCCCATCAGACTGACAGAGTGGTCGTCATAAAAAAAAACTCCTGTAAAATATATTTCCTTAAAATCAAGCACACTTTGTGACTCCAACATTGCATGTACCACAGTAGAGAATATTTTCTGTGAACCTGCGTGTCATAAAAAATGCTCATTTGATGAGCGCCAAATAACGACAAATCATTATTTGTTCAATACGCACATTTACGCAACGCACCGGTGAGACCAGAAACCACGTCCTGCTTTTTACAGACCATCTTCGGTTTACGACGGAATTCGGTTCCTACGATAGCGACGTAATTCGAATTGGTCCGTCACGCCCAGCAGTCTTTAACCTACTGCAGTGAATGAAAAACACTTCTAGGCCATACCTACGATACAGTCAAATAAAAAACAAAACAAAGTGAAAAGCACACAACAGGCGGATAAATGCTCAGCACTTATGCCACAAAAGTTCTCCCCTTGTACCAACATTCCAAAACCATGCATTACTACGTTTTCCATCAGTGTGCATTCTTTTTTTTTTTTGTCCGCAAGGTACCTTGCAATTGATTGGCGACTAATCCAAGGTGTACCGAGCATCTATCAAAGTAAACTGGGACTGGCTCCACTCACCCTACCTGTGACCCTAATGAGGTGTTAGAGAAAATAGAGAGATGGATATTGTAATTCCTCAGATAATAGGCTTTATCGACATGAATGGCTTTTATTTCCTTTAAAAAAATTCATTTTCTGGAAAGCACTGCACTACATAAATGGTTTGGTCATGTAAGTTATGCTAAAATAAAGGCAAATGAATCATGAATTAATATGACAGTAGTGTCCGACACGGAGAAGAACCGGACAATTATGGAAATAATACTACTCACAATAATTTACCCCCAAACTACCATCACAACCTTGTAAATATCATGTGAAAGCCTCTTTTGCATTTTCATTCTGCTACATCCACACCTTTGATGCTTTGCAACTTTGCACACATTCGAACCGTGAATAAGTAAAGAAAGAAAGAAAAAAGACATAAGAGGGATCGTTTATCGCTTAAGCATATTTATTCTATCTTTATTTTCACAAGTCTTGGGACTTACTGGCCGAACCGGGGACCTTGGGTATTGTATTTTGTGCCATACTATGTAGAAACATTTGTTTGGATAGCAAAAAAGTCCTTTGATTTTTGTATCGTTGAATTTTGAGGGAAGTAAAATTTCTGAAATCCTTGAAAACTCAACTTTAAATATAACTTGCAAGAACAATGAAAAAATAGATTAATGGCAAGGTAAAGTAAGAATTTACTAAAATAATAGCAATAAAAAGCAGTAAATAAAAACGTAAAGATAATGGATGGATGGAAATACTGCTGTTCCTGCACTGTGCATTGGCCTCTAATTTGCCTGCTTAGGGACAGCAGAATCACATGCTACACCAAAGGTGTCAAACTCAAGGCCCGGGGGCCAGATTCAGCCCGCCAAATCATTTTATGTGGCCTGAAAAAACAAATCATGTCAAATGTCAATGTCAAATTGTTATGTGTATTAAATAGCATTGACATTTTGCAAAAAATAAACATTAAACATTTATTTGGATTCACTGTCATCACGGCCCTCCGAGGGAAGAGGTAACTCCAAAGTGGCCTGGGACAAGAATAGGTTTGACACCTCTGTGCTACACGCTTGCTCTGCAAGCAACACGATGCATTCAGGTTCCAATTACAGCGTTGGGAATGCGACATTAGTCAGAAAACTGTTTGGAAAATGAGGGCATGTAGGAAATACTCAAAAGACATTTTGGACTTGTCTATCGTTTCAATGTATTTTTCTCCCTTTTATTACTTTTACTTTTCTACTTGAAGTAGTTCTGAAACCATTACCGGTAGTTTTATACACTTAAGTAAAACGCTTGACCTTAGACTTCAACTTCTACTGAAGTCCTCCATCCATCCATTTTCAACACCGCTGATGCATGGTCACGGAGAGTTGCTGGGGCCTCTCCCAGGTGACTTCAGGCGGAAGGCAGACTACACCCTGAACTAGTCGCCAGTCAGATGTTGGGCGCATATAAAGACAAACAACCTTTCACACCCACATCCACACCATCACTCAGTGGGAGCGATCCCACGCTGCCCGCACACAGGTGAGGCAGGTGAAGTCCTATTAAGTCCTAATGTATATACTTCTACTTTAGTAATGAGCGCAAATACTTGACACCACGGATTTTAGTGAGTTTGCCATTTGAGGAAATGTGGTATGTCAGACCCTATTTGAGATGTATCCATTACTTCTTGCGTCTATAGTGTGTCTGGCCACACCCTCTTGCATTGGGGCATGACCAGGGAATCGTTAGGTTTATAGTATTATATCACCACGACTTCAAACTCGCTATGGCAGACCAATGAACATCCAAAGCAACTCTCCGTTTAGGGTTAAACTGAATTTTAATACAGAAAACATTGTTTGATCATTCCTTAGAGGCAAAGTGTCGAACCTGTAGATCAACATGATAAACTCGTTTTATAATGACATGTGTACTCAGTGCTGTCAATATTCAGTACTTTTTTGTTTTCTTTACGGGTAGTAATTACAACATGGATTTTTGCAAAATGAGGTGAATAATCTTGATGTGCACTACCTCCCTTGTGGCTTTATGAGTTAGTAGCCAATTCTCCTGTTTGGCAGAATTAATTTCCGATAAGCGATTAATCGTCCAATTAATTTCAAACATATATAATGAATAAAATCACTTATTTTGGGCTCCTTATCACTCGCAAGAATACGGATATAAATTACAGGCAGAACATTGAACTATTTTACAATATTGTCCTCAAAGTATTTGTCAAACTTTACAAACAGAGGGAGTTAGTGTGTGTGTGTGTGTGTTTGTGTGTTTGGTGGGGGTGGTGACATTTGAAAGGCATGATTTTATATATTACATTGTAATATGTTAATCTGTAAAAAAAAAACAAAACACCACAAAAATCTCCAACAATAAAGCCCATCTGATTTGAAAAGAGCTAATATCGATTAAATCGTCCGGCGGATTAATCGATGTGCACTAATTATGACCTTAATGAAACTCCAATAAACTTGAACCACAAACAAGGTAGTTTAGACTTTGACCTTTCCCTTCACTTTTAACTGTCCATATTCTGATGAACTTGCAGTACGGGTCATCCTCTATCTGCAAGTGTCATGTGCTATATATGTTTTAGCAACACATTCAACTGAACTCCCAGACATGTCCAACAGTGTGTGAGTGATGCAACTGAAAAGGAGGAGTCTGAGGTGTCCAATAACAGTCACTTAAAAAGAAAACATTTACTTGATCAAAGAGGCGGAATCATGCCAGCTTTGACACTGTAGCCAGGTAGCCCGCTTTCCTGCGCTACTCGTTGAAGACTCAACCTAGGGTCATGGGTGAGCCGGAGCCTGTCTCAACGGACTTTGAGTAAGAAGATATTCAACCTACCAAGAATTACCCGTTTAAAGTTAGCAAAGGAAACAAGCAGTCAAGTTAATTTGGTGGCCACCTTTTTCCATCTGGAGGAAAAAAGTGCTGTACCTGCTGATTGAGAGTCCACCGTCAGGTAACCGGTCGCTGTGTTTACACACACACAAGGAGAACTGTTTGCTTTTCTCTCCAGCTGAACGCGGAGACCTGAAAAGAGGAGGGGCGCAACATGAGCAGTCAGGAGGAACACCATCATGACTGGGTGGACACCCATGATGGATCTTCCCTCATATCGGACTCATCCGTCCAGGAAGTTGCGCAACTCTTCTCACTCATGGAGACTAAACTGTACAAGCGGCGTTGGGTCATGCTCTTCATCTTTTGTAGCTATTCCATGAGCAACGGCATGATGTGGCTGCAATATGGCATCATCAGCAACATCTTCAAGCACTTTTATGGTGTTGACGAGCTGGCCATCAACTGGCTCTCTATGATTTATTGCTTGACCTACATCCTTCTCATCGCGCCCATAATGTGGCTGCTGGACAACCGAGGCCTCAGGGAACTTGTCGTGGTGGGCTCCGCCTTCAATTGCATAGGCGCTTGGATCAAAACGAGCACGGCTCACCCCGACTCGTTTGCTGTAACCTTCCTCGGCCAGTTTGTGTGCTCAGTGGCGACTGTTTACATCCTCGGCATCCCATCCAGACTTGCTTCTCTGTGGTTTGGACAACAGGAGGTGTCCACGGCCTGTTCTATTGGCGTTGTGGGAAACCAGGTGTGTTCAGGTTCACCTCTTTTACTGTTGGGCTTCAACAACAATGGTGGAGTGTGGATGGTGTTGAAGAGGTGGCGGGGTGGTAAGGAAGAATTTGTAAACCAACTAGTAACTGAGTCATATCAGTTACTGGTTTCATCTGTAGCACATCAGAAGATGGGCTGAAAGGTTAATCATTGTTTTCCAAAGTAAAAGCAGATTTCTTTTTTCCAAAAGTCATATTTTGGTTAAACGTAAAGATCAGTCCATTTTCATGCCGGCCAATACAAAATTGAGAATGTTTCTGTTTAACGGCTGAAATTCCGAGCATTTAGACAATTTTAAATTAAACAACATCTGTAAATGATTCATCAATTATCAACACAGTTGCAGATTGGTTTGATAATCAAAGAATTGTCGATGAATCATTTGTTGTACCTTTTGTAACCGTCAGACATGATGGGACTATTTTTAAGATATATTTGAAAAATAATTTATAATTAATCTTCAATACTATTAGTCAAAGACACTTCACAATGACATTGGTCCTACTTTCATGGATATTGCCCCCTACTGTACTCCTGTTTCTGACCATGTATGTATAGACATGTTGTTCAAATAAATGGAAATCCTCAAAAGATGCCAAAGCCAAATGGTGTTTGAAGTAATGGCCCCCCTCTAACTGTGCAGACCAAACAATGTGTACCGGTTATTGTCATGCATATTTTTGTTTTTTGACTTCGTCTCACAGCCTGCTGCGATGGATGAAAGGATGCATTGTCATCGACATCCACCTACACACTGTGACATTATGTGTTTGGTTCCGTCCTATATGCAGTATGAAATGACCCCACAAAAAAGGAATTCATACATCCATCTGAAATGTTTTGAGTGAGAAACTTCTGCAAGAAAAAAGTGGATATCCACATCTATGCTTTGACGATGAACAGGGTATGCGCCAAAAGAAACTTGGGCCAAGTGGGATTTAGTTGAGAATGAATTAATTATGTTTGGCAATTTAGAAGCAAAACATGCTGCAATAAATCCACTCACATGTTTTTTGTATTTGTCTCTCATAATGAGGTTTTCAGTTTTTCAAACCATGCTTTAGGACATAAGCGGTTCAATAAAGATATTTTCTTCACACATTGTGTTTAGATGCAATGGTAAAAAAATGGGAGATTCTAGAATATTATTCAAGAGGTGAGAAACGCTCAAAACTTGGTGGAGATTTGCCTTCTCTGAAGTATTTTATTTTATTTTTTTAATGTGTCACTTCTCGCCTGCAGATGGGCATTGCTATTGGGTTTCTGATCCCCCCCATCCTCGTGCCTAACGTAGATGATGTGGAGGAGCTGGCACACCACATTAAGATCATGTTCTACATCAGCGCTGGTGTGGCCACCATCATTTTCATCCTTGTGATCATTGGTAAGTCCTCAATCGAAGACTCAGTCAAGGCTCCTTGCAATTGGGCAAGACATTTCCAGGATTTTTGCTCAGGAATGCAATTAATGTCAATTTCAATGGTCATGTTGGGAATTACAACAAAGTATTCTCCTTAAGCCTTTTGTCCAATAATACTGTTGGGTTTAATCCGCGGTGCTCCTCAGGCAATACTGCCCACTGCCCAATGCTGCAGTAATTGAATCGTGCATTTGATGGATGTGTTCTGACACAATGTTAAACACAAGCAGGGTCTCCAATTATGTAACTGTTGTATGAACTTGAACTTCCCACTCAAACTCAGTGAAGATCTTGGAAGTCCATGACAGTCAGGGACTCACTGCACAGCCTCACCACTGACCTTGTTTAGTTTAGTTTTAAAACTAATTCAAGAGGTACTGTAGTCGGTCACATGGCTAAGCAGGATAGACCGGTATTAAAGATCACTTTGGTTAATCTTAATTAAAAATTGCCTGACTTTTATTTATATTCTTTTCTTAAAAAGAAAGAGGAAGACCATGGCACTTTAGCTAAATCCTTGAAACAAAGATAATACTGTTTGATTCGTGAGGATAAGCGACTTAATTGGCTTTTTTTTTTTTTTAATTCTTGACTGATAACCCTGGATGTCATCAACATCATACAAACCACCCTTCACTCTATGGGAGGACTTAATATTTGATCTTGGTTCAATATGTTGCTTTTGTGGAGAAATGTTCAGGTATTTATTTGCACCTTTAGGCATTTGTTTATCATCAGTCGGCAACCTCTGTTTTTGTACCTCAGTTGTCCGGTAGATCTGCAGTCAGCATCCCATTGATGTCATTAATTTTGATTGGCTATCTCTGTCAAATCTGTAAACATCTATATTAAAACATCCCCCCTGTGTTTCTAGTGTTCCAAGAGAAACCAGAGCTCCCTCCCACACAGGCCCAGGCCCAGGCCCGGTGCATCCCTCCAGAGAGCTATTCCTATCTGGCCTCAATTTGGAGGCTGCTGCGCAACAAACCCTTCATGCTGCTTGTGATCAGTTATGGTGGGTCCCTGTCCTCCACATGTTAGACGTGCTTAAAAGACAGTTATTGGTAGTATAGTTTTTAATGGAACTTCCATGTGTCGCTCACATCTGCAACTCGAGTAGAACCGGGTTATCTGCGCTGTTCTTTGATGCCAACAAGCAAAACATGCAACTCCACTTTCTTTGAATCTGCGCCATGTTTCACATACAAAATGACAGTCCAAATCTTCATATACTGCAATGTCAGTCAATTTGGTGCAGCAAATATCCTCCTCACAGTTGTATGCCTACAAATGTCCTCTTGTAGAGTTGAGTTGTTTTAGAGTGGAAAACACACATGGCATACAAAGTATTTTGTCATCACCGCGCTTTTATGAGTATATATGAAATGGTGCTGTAAAAGCCTGACTATAGATGATACAAGCATCACAATCATTTATCAGTTGGTGTATTGTAATAAACATCTACTTCTGGGCATGTGTATCTTAAATCTATAGTTATGAGGGGACATTGCATGCAGACTCTACATCATAGAAGAATGATCATATCATCCAGTGTGAATGATGTGTCAGTACAAACAAAAAAATATGTTTGTCTTTATCCGCAGGACTAAATGTTGGCTGCTTTTATGCTGTGTCCACGCTTCTGAACCGAATGATCATTGAACACTATCCAGTAAGTCTCTTGCTACTGCCGTCATATATGCTTGGTTTCATGGCAATAAAGCTTTCAGTTATTGTTCTGTACTTTTGTTTTGCCCATGTTGTGTCACATGATGCTCTGCTTTCGACTCTTGATACCTATAAAAGTGCCAGCGGATGACCTTGATAGAATGGTAGCCGAGACTGCTGTTATCTCACCTGAGAGCCCTTTAGCCACGTTAATGCAGATCGCAAAATGTAACTAATGTCTAAAAAAACGATTTGCTTCATAGGGTGAAGAAGTGAATGCAGGTCGAATTGGGCTGACCATTGTCATTGCAGGCATGGTGGGATCGCTCATCTGTGGAATTTGGCTGGACAAGACTAAAACTTACAAGTAGGTTCTCTGAAATGTTTACTATTGCAAGTATGCATTCAGTTGTATTCCCAAGTTGAACATGTATTATGTACTCGTCAAGTTGTTGGCTTTCCGACTTTGCAAAACAAAACACAAGTCAGTCTATTTCTACATTTGTTATGGTAAAACTTTTTTTAATCAAGTGCAATTCACGTTAGCAGTTTTGCCTCTCTGCTTGGTGCTGCCCGCAGATATGCTGTTAAGACGTGACATAAGTCAACCGGAAAAGCCCTCTCTTCCTTTACAGTTTCTGTAAATTGGGATGAGAAAAAAGTTCGATTAATGTAAATGTCGTAGTTGAACAGTGGTAGTAGTTAGTTCATTTGCCTGCAGTCTCCTTCCGTGGATGTCTCGAATTTTGTCATCGCAAGGAGCTGAGCTAGGGAAGGCCTGTGCAAAGTGGAACTGAAGGCTGAGTTTTTGTTCTGATGTCCAAGTCTGCTTATCTAAACTGACAGATGAGAAAAGCGTGGTCCTCCCCAGTTTGTTCCCAGGGTACGATTATTCCTGCACTAAAACTTGAAATTCTGTTTCACCAGTGGCCATCATTTTGATCTTCCTTCATCATTTTATCTCGAATGACTTGATAAATGCCTTGGATTCCTAACATGCCAATTGGATGCTCGGCTGTCAAAGCAGCCAGGTGCCAATCGCCATTGTTGACACTCCGCTGTTGTCTTGAAGTATGTGCGAGAGGCAGAGGATGACGTTATGTTTATAAAACCAGTATTTTACGCGTGGTTGTACAAAAAACTGCTAGACCAGAATAAGCCTGTTTGTGCAGATGGCTCTTGCTTAGATAACGGCTCAATTCTGGATTTTTTTTTTTTTTTTAGTCAGGCGTTGTCAGATTTTACAAGTGTTACCATGAAACAGTACACTTTAGATACAGTACTTACATTTGAAAAAAAGACGAAGGTCATTTCTTTAAATGTTTTTTTGTGCAAGTATGCTGGAGGATTGAGAGCCTGAGCAGCTTTTGCCTAAAATTATAATCCTGTTCACAAGACTCAGATCTACATTTTTGTCCAATCTGATTAACCTGGGTTTTGAGAAAAAAAGAATTATATTTGCAGCTTGGCTTTCTTAACACTAAATATTCCCTTTCCCCTCTCATCAGGCAGACCACACTGGCCGTTTATGTGCTCTCCCTGATTGGGATGCTTTTGTACGCCTCAACACTCAACCTAGGCCACCTCTGGGTGGTGTTTGTCACAGCTGGAATTTTTGGGTTGGTAATCATGACACAGCAAGCAAATGTCGAATATGTGGAAGTCGTCTAAATGTACATAACATGGAGGCACACACTGGCAACCACACTTCCGTCAGAGTGCCCCAGGCCAGCTGTGCCTACAAAACATAATTTACCGCCACCATACTGTGAAAGTGTGAATGCATGAATAATGTTTCCATTTTGAGTGTTTTAAATGTGTGCTAATGTGTGAGGACAGCAACAATTACACATGTGAGCCTTATTTTTAATTCTGTATATATTCTGATGCTTTACAGATGACAAACTGTCACCATAAGGTGTGATTTTTAAACTAAACATTTAAAGTTTAGTGACATTTACAGTAGTCTACAAAAAAAACAACAGTGCAAACAATAAAGTAGGAGCAGAGCTCCTTCACTCACCTGATGATAGCCACATGATCCAATTACAGATTTCTTTTAAAATTTGAATTTGTCATTATATTGTGATAGAAACTTTTATTGACTTCAAATGTCTTGGTTTTAGGGGACAGTTTTAACGTGAATGTGTTTCTGCAGCTTCTTCATGACTGGATACCTTCCTTTGGGCTTCGAGTTTGCAGTAGAACTGACCTACCCAGAATCAGAAGGAACATCATCTGGTCTTCTCAACTGTTCAGCTCAGGTTGGCACAAGTTCATTCACTTGTGTGCAGCAAGTTAACGCGGGACAATTTCACCATATCACCAATCTGCTTTCAGATCTTTGGAATCATCTTCACCATCGCCCAGGGAAAGATTATTGACAGATGGGGCACTTTGGCAGGAAATATTTTTCTGTGTATATTCATTTTAATAGGAGCTATCATGACTGGTAAGGAAACACTGGCCAACACTGAACTAGGGAAAATTTAAATCGCCTTTTACAAGGCCACGTGATCACATATTCCTAAGGAATAAGGTTGCCATCTAGTGGTGGAATCAAAGTACTCATTCATCTCTTCTTTCTGCTTCAGTAGTACAGTATGTAGAAGAACATGTATGGATCTTCCATGTGTCACCACAGAAAAATGTGTCCTCACTCTTTTGTCGGCATCACAGGATTCATTAAGTCAGACCTCCGGAGGCAAAAGGCCAACCTACAGACTGCTGGGCAATCAGTCAGTGTGAGTATATCGTTGACGGCATCTCACGTGCTTGCGTCTGATGCCGCCGTTGTATTTTGTGCTGCAAAAAAGCGCTGCTGGTTGATTTGGGCTGCCCTGACACTACATTGCACTGTTGCAAGCATGAAGGCATGAAGGCATGGACTTTCATGTAACTTTCTCAGCGCTTTGTCCGACCACTCTGCTACATTTTGCTCAAAGCTTACTTGACATGCCAATTGGTTCAAAACTTGCGACAATGTCCTTTTTATGTCTTCAAGTGGGAGCAAATGTAAGATCTCAGCATTGCCCCGAACCAATGGCCTCAGCATGAGAGGTCATCCTACCCGGAATGAAGCCTGCCCCTCTGCTCCACGTAGCAAGCTTTTTTGTTTGCTTTTCACTGTAATATCAGAAAAAAACCAGCAAACGCCACAAATTAACTTGTTTGGGAAGTCATCAGATGATATGATATGAACATATTTATGATTCACTTCTCATAAATTCGACTATTTGCGGCTTATTTAAAGCCTCATTTAAAGTATTTCAGTGAAACAGCAAACAACATTTAAAAACATTCTCTTCCGAATTACCTTTGAAGTTCACAACGCAATTTTTAAAATCAACTTCACCTCACATTGTTCCATTCACAACAATCTCCACCACAGGCGTCAACCTCCGGTGCTCGAGGGCCATGATCCTGCGTGTTTTTCATCTCTCCCTGCTGCAACATGCCTGATTCAAATGATCAGGATTGTTATCAGGCTCCTGCAGAGCTTGTTGACGTCATGATCATTTAAAACATGCAGGATATTGGTCCTCGAGGGCCAGACTTTCACAACTGTGATCTCTCCCTTTCTTTTTAATGCCTCTTAAATGGAAATATAACAAAAATATAAAGGACCAGCAATCCTGTGCACACAGAGCTTTATTTGTTAATTTCTGCTTGTGAAACATTGGATTGAATACTTGAAACCAAACAAATGCTGGTAATTTCATACGACTGTACTGTTCAAGTGGACAGGCAGCACGCTATTTATCTGTGTGTGCAAGGGTTTTTGGGCTCAGATCTGTGCCACTGTTAGTGGGTTGCATGTCGAGTTCTTTTAGGCGCCTCTCAAAGACATGACACCCAAGCTATTATTCCAGCGTGCAGGCTCGGCGTCATCGGTTCAGGACTACGGGGGCACATCTTGCAGCAGCCCCCTGGCAGCAGCAGTTCTGATATAAACTTACAAGTTAAAAAATCAAAACACCCGCCAAGGTAGGGACACTACTCCCCACCAACACTGATACTCGCCAGTTGTCAACCACATTTCAATTTAAGTTGAGTAACTGCTTTCAATCATGTGTTTGCACAGTGTAACGTTCCAGAACAAACTCATCCAATCCTCCTGTAACGGAGCAGCAATTCACAATAATTTTCATGTGTCTACTTTAGTATATTTGTTCTGTTTATGAACCCTTTCAGGGACAGCGGTTACTACAGTGGACAGCTGATCATGTTATCAGGTTACAGGGTGCATGAAAGGGTTAAAGGTACAGTGGAAACTCCAATGTCGAACACATCAGAAGTCTTCCAGTTTGGAATCAAAACGTTTCATTTGTTATTGAACTCTTAAGTTTGGATCTTTGTTTTGGAATGCCACCCCAGAAAGAGGGTACAGTAATGTGATACTGTATTAACGAGGCATCCAGCCATTTTCTGTTGCACTCGGGTGAGCTTGAGTCAAACTCGTTAACCTAAAGTGTGCTATTGGAATATGGGAGGAAGCTGGAGTATCTGGAGAAAACCAACACAAGCGCGAGCAGAACATCGAAACACCAGATGTGCTAAACACAAGCAGGTACCGACTTTCACGGCTCACCTGTTTTCTGAGGTTGGCCATGTGACGTTTGCAAGCTGAACCCGGAGGCACTGTGTTGTCATTTTCAGTCAACAGCAAGTGGCATAATGGGCAACCCCTGAGATGTGGCTCTTGCTTGATTCATATTCCACAACCGCAATATGAATCAGAATACCAGGTTTAGACGAGTGGGGCTGCGTCGGACATATTGTCAAGAAAATCTTTGATTTGACTTACTCTTTAAATGACTGCGCATCATTTCCTTTTGGAATAATTGTTTTAAAATACCGTAAATTGTGTTCAACTTTGGAGATTCCACTATTCACGTACTTCACTTTTGGGAGCAGCATGTTGCCAAAACAATTCTATTCTAAGAAGCACGACATTGAAGCTCTGGTTGCTTTGGGTCGAGTTGCCCTTTCTAGTGGCTATTTTTAAAATTGCAGCGGTATAACAAGACAAGTTGGACAGGGTCCAACTGGTATGTGATATTTGATTTCCTTTTTTTAATGTTACATAATCACGATTTGTTGGAGTAAAAGGTTCAGATCCTTTTTCAAGGTACGCATATAGTGATAGGAGTGCATTTCTGTTTTACCAGGACATGAGCACTGTTCTAGAGGAAAGCCTTCCACCCCTGGAAATCCAGAAAGAAGAAAGTTTTAAGACGGAACACAGGAAGAATTAGTCGCGATAGATTCTGCTTTGAAAGCTTTGGAGAAGATCAGTTGCTGTCCCAATCAAAAATACTGTGCGACTTTGTGCCAGGAGGACATCACACACACACGGATCCCAAAACAAGCACAAGAAGTCAGTCATGCACAACACCAATGAAGTTAGAATCTCATATGTCTTTAACGTTCATTGTTTGGAGCTTAAATGTTAAGTGGAGTGTGACCTTTTCATGTCGTCTTACCTCGAAGCTTTCAAACTAGTGCTCTCCTACTATGACTACTACTACAGCACTTCTGTCAGTCACCAACATTGGAACTGTTTTAAATCCTTACTTTACAAAAGCTTTTCTTTTAAGTACTGTTTTTAGAACATTAACGGGACTGTAATGCGTTTTCATGTCACGGCAGCTGGGAGATTTTATGCCTGTCATTCCAGATCACGCGGCAGTATTACCTCTGAATTCTACTGACTACAATAACTGTCAATGCTGTGCTTCTAATGTATACTTTGGAAAGACAGTTTTGTCCTCCCCCAGAGCTGGCAGACATAAACTAAGGACTGACATCTGGACATCAATATGGAAAAAGAGGCGAATCGAATCGTTTATTTTGCACAAGAGAAACAGCAAATATTTTACTAATTAAAAACGTGCTTTGCTTGTAGACTCATTACAGAGAAATGCGTAGTGTCCATATTTTATGATCAACTTGTTTCACTTAATATGTTGTGGCTTTTTGTGTTGTGGTTTCTCTTTTTTCAGAATGTTTTTTCTCTGAGGTGCTGAATTAACATTTTATGGAATTTTAGGACACTACACAAAGCTGTAAAGATTTCACACTCCTTGATATTTAAAACACATGAAATAAATTATTCTTCTTGAGTACCTCATCTAACTTGACTGGAGTCTTGTGTTTTGTATGACACTAAAAGCTAACATGAACGAGGGAGCTCAGTGGAGTTTCTATTCCGCTGTAAAATGAATAAATATTGTGTTTTCCAATCTTAGGACATGTTAAGAGCATGAGAATTGATGTGTAGAGTTCTGGGAAAGGTTGATTCACTGTAGGAAATACTGTAAAATAACATCTGGGAAGCAGCGCACAGCCCACAATCAATCCAAACACGTCTGGTGGACTCTTGGACATGAGGACATTCAGTTCCGTTTCTTCTGCTGTGCTCCCACTTCCTCTGCAGTCTCTGGAAAGCACTGGAATCCAATCAGCATCGCTATGATTGAGAAACCTGGAAAAACAAATGCCACAATTATTTCATGCTACAGGCTCGGTTCAACATTTGCAAACTGTAACGAGCAACAGAAGATATTCCCACCGGACAATACTCACTGGCCACAATAAGAGGTGCCATGACTCCGATGGTTAGAGGTGCAGTTTTGTAGACGAAGGCCTCAGACAGAAAATGACCCAGTGCCAGGACAAACGTCCACAAAGTGATATGATATAACCTGCCAGTGACACAATGTGGGAATGTAAAGTTGACTCAAACAAGGCATCGAAATGCAAGACTTAAAAAACAAGATATCTTACGTTCTGTTCTGTATATCAATGGCACAGGCACAGCGAATGATGGATGACAGTAATGTCCAAATACCAAATGTCCGAGCTTGAAGACCATTGACTGAATAAAAGAGTAGACAAATATACAGAGAGGGAAATCACTGTTAAATTTGTTCAGTTTATTTATTAAGATAAACAGTGACACGCTGAGTTGACATGTAAATGACTCAAAGGGGAAATCAAATGAAAGCATTGTTGACCTAATTATCACCACCTTGAAATGCTGTGGTTGTGGTATGAAAAAAAGATGGGGTGTGTGAAACTGAAGATTTCAGTGTTTGGTTTGCGAAATTTGGTCTTTCTGACGCACCATCGTGCGCGTGCTTCAAAATGCATACGCTTCAACCTTAGGTTGTTGCATTATACTAGTTCACCACTAGATGACACTAAACTCTGCACACTGTTCCTTTAAGCTTTTTTTTTTAATATATACATACTTTGTATTTTAGACGGTCACTCCGAGCGGAAGCCCAAAACATTGAAGCATTTAGAGCGTTCTGTCAAGAAGAGTGTGCCCCGAAAAAGTGTTGATCAGCTACAATGAAAACTCATCGCTGCTCTTGGCAACGTTTCACCACCAAGTACTAACTTACATTTACGAGGACGAGGAGATTAAATACTTATTTCACTAAATAAAGTGCGCATTGTATAACGTGTACGTGGCGTTTTTTACACACTACTTGTTTAGGTTAGTGAATAACATAAACAACGGAAACCCAATTTGCTCACCAAACTCAGGCGCGCCGGTGTAAAGCTTCTCCGACAGGAAGCTATGTTCTCTGAAGCTTTGCACGGTGTTTCCCATCGCAATGACGGACACCATCACGAGCCAGCTCCGCAGGACGTTTAGGAAGCGACTCATCTCCTCTGCAGCTCCTTTATTAGAGTAGCGTAATTAGAATCCATACGAGGGCTTGTTTCTGGCCGTGTTGCAAAGAGGCTGCTAGAAGCGTTACCTGTCAAGTGTGTAACTGAAGGGGTATCTGACAAATACTGATGTTGGTGTGCACCTTAAACAGGGTTAAATGGCATTAATATTGACATTTCCAAGCATCGTCCATCAGACATCAACGTAACATGCTCTACTGTACAGGGGAAAACAATCAAAAAAATCCAAATGTGATTTTTTTCACGCGAAGACCAGTTAGTAGCCAATGACAAGCCTGACAAGAATGGCTCCATCCAGTCGTACCATCTATTTGATTTGCCAGATTCAGCCTTTTGGTTCCGCCTATTTTTATTTTTAACCAATCGTATTTAAGAAATTAATGGCCACGCGTGGGGTTGGTCGTGTTAAACAAAGAGTTACTATGAAGAACAAGATAGTGCTTCGATGATACAGTACAGTACTGTACATTTATTTTAATGAAGTGGACTACTTTTATCGGAACGTAACGTTATATGCGTTAGGTGTATCATCCTGTAAAAAATAAACACAATGTGGTTTCTTACTAGTTTTATTATTTTTCAACATTATGTTACATTCCCATTAGTCTGCGTTTTATCACACCCATACAAAAACATTATTGGTGGAAGTAAAATAAACCCCACAGGAAATCTGATAATGCGCATGCGTTGTCCAGTGTCACTACGTAGTTGTTGTAGTAACAAGGAAGATTAGCGGCGATGCTCAATTCTCTCTGCACAACTAAGCTTGTTAGCTTTTTCAGCCGCCCTGAAATAAAGGCAAGTGAATTTTTTTGTGTCCCCCTCTACAACAACACGTTGCATGTATTATCAGTATTTTTTTCCTTTAACTCACAACGCACACAACTATCGATTGTTTTGTTTTCTTTATTTAGTTGCTTGTCAATTACAAGTAGCTAACATTTGTTCGGCTGTCTTGGTTTACAATTTGTAAAGACACGTACCGAAATGGCAAACTGTTTCACAAGTAGAGCTATAAAGCATCTCATATGGTACGTTCGTTCTTATTGGAGTCGCATCCTTATTGGATTCAGAGATGATACAAATAAATAAATACGTAAATCAACAATATTGTATTTATCTTGGTTTGCCTCAAGAGGGAGCTACAATGGCACTAACCTGATCCCAGGAGGATTTCAGCTGTCTCTCCCTCTCTGGAAATGCCCGCCGTTGCCCCGGATAAAGAGGAGTCCGATTCCTCCTCTGAGGACGAACATGAGTGAGTTCTTAGTCGTTTGTACCTCCTGTCTTGTCCAGATGTATGTCATCCATCCACACACAACAAACAAGCTTGGTCCTCTTGACACAGACACAGTCACACATTTAATCCCTGGAGCACAATTATCGGTGCCCTGACTGCGAGTTGAATTTATTTGATGAGCACGCTCGTATCTGCAAGGTTCCCCCCCCAGTGAAATAAATGGAGTCCCACATTGTGCCCCATCTGTTGTGCGTCCCTCCGCCACCGGGGGCATTATATTGCAGACATACAGATTGACAAGAAGATGAGTTACACCACAGACTCTTGATAACGGGCTCTATTGCTGTTTTCATAGGTGAACAATTATGGAGGTTCGCGATCCAAATCTCGGGTCTCTGTGTGGAATTTGCATGTTGTGCTTCGTCTGAAAACATGCGTGCATACTTAATATTTGGGTTTGTAGGTGAATGGTTGTTTGTCTCTGTGCCCTGTGATTAGCTATTACCAGTCCAGTGTGTACCCCACCTCTTGCTCAAAAGTCAGCTGGGTAAGGCTCCAGTTCACCCGTGATCCTAATGAGGATTTGTGTGTTTTAAATAATGGACAGATGGATGTTGCTGGGAAACTACACTCGTAACTGTTGGTACTGTCCGATGAAAAGGATGACAAAAGGTGTACAATATAGTGTAAAAAGGTGCCTGGTAGACACACTTTGAGTACGTACACATATGTACCGAATTAAAAGTGTGCAGCAACCGAAGAACTTACACAACTTCTGCAGCATGAACACAACAACAAGATGAGGTAGTGTTTAACTTAGCAATTGGTTTCTTCCCTTTCTGTCTTTTATGCTTCAGTCACATTGCGAGCACATAACATTTCACTCGTCTTAATCATGTTTTTTTCCAAAGTAAACAACAGTGAAGATGATATCTGATCAATTGTGTCTCAAACCTGGATACCTAAGATTGGGGCAGCAATTATTTACATGCCTCCCAGCCTTATCAGGAGCAGCCATGGCTGATTGAGTTCTTCCACATCAACATGCTCTCTTATCATATTTCCAGCGTGATAAGCAAGCTGTGTCTGGTGCACTCAAATAGCATAAGATCATTTGTTAGTACAGTATGCGGGTTTTGCTCTGGTCCAGCTCCCGCTCATGATAAAATTAAGGAAATCTGACTTCCATGGTGACTCATCGAAATGTTTTTTATTTTGTTTGTTTCTTTTGAATGATTAGAGACCATCCCTGCTTTGCCTGGAGTGGCCTCAGCAGGACAATCCCAATCTTCATATTTTTCCCTGAAGCCATTGTTTCAAAGGATGGATCTATCTATGCTGCTGGAGGTACTTGGAAAAAATTATATTGACTCTAAATTCAGAATTGATTGTTTTCAAGACGTAATACGGAACCTCCAAAGTCAAATAATCGGTTCTGTGACACTGGTTGATTTCCCAATTTTTCTATAAGATACTGTACAATATCATGTAAGGTGCTTTTTTCCCCCCCTTAACACTTTTCTACCATCAAATCTTTACGAAGTCTTGATTTACAGTTCATGTGCTTTTTATGTGAAGTAACATTTGAACATTTTGACCGTCATACATACATAACAAGTATGCTGTATCATAAAACTCAAAATAAGTACAACTACTCACAAAAGATTTTGGATTTCAATACAGCGAGAGAGTTAGGTGTTTACATGGTATACCGGTAATTTCACCAAGATGCATTTTAAAAGGTCCTGCTGGAATGAATAAAAAAACAGAAGAAGTAAATTTACCTTTGATTTCTTGGTGCCACTGTCAGTGAACGGAGGTCTTCTGAAATTGACATGTTTCATGTGACGTCATCCATGATGGCGTTATCACCTCCTCGCTTTGTTGGTTGAGACCTTCTTTTCGTTGAAAAACAAATTGCACAATATTGGCGGTGTGTTGGAGGTTTCCGTGTGCATTAAATAACGATCGGTTTCATTTTTCTAGAGCGATACAACATGGCCTTCAAGATCGTGCGCACAGAGAGTCGCCTGGTGCGGGGGATCCTGACCAATCATGGTTTCCATGAGGTAATGTTCTCCACAAAATGAGGCGAATGTAAAAGGTTAGCTTCAAAAATGACCATTTACGCTATTTATGTGAACCGCCTTTGTGTAGGATAGAACAGGGCTGCCCCCCACCCAAATAATAACGATGTCAAAGCCTGGGAACGCAAGCATGGAAAGAACCAAAATGACCTCAAGAGCATTAATCTGCTTTCACAAGGCCATACAATCCCCATTATTGCTTCTTCCAAGCAGTTACAATTAATTCTCTTTTTATTTCATTTCAATGCGTCTTGACTCCCAGAAACCCATCATCAAAGGCAGACGAGTGTCTACCACAGTGAATGGCCAGAGCCAGACTTTAATAAGGCTTTATTGCAAACATCTGTCTCCTCTAGACATCGAGCACTTCATGTGAACACAGCCTCCATCCTAATGAATGGCTGGAATCAAGCAAAACAGATTAAGATAATGAGTATGTAACTTAGCAATCATTTTGTCATAATTTCAGTCGAGCGGAGTGGATTTCTCCAGTGAGGCCGCCTCTCATGCACTACCAAGTCGCATGTTTCCTCGATGACGTTGTTGTTCATGCGCATCTTTTGCAATGTTCAGTTTTGCGGCTGTGCAAAAGTCAGGTGTTAGTCAGGTGCACACTCAACAAATTTACTCCCTGCCAAGTCCCGAGCCTGCTCATTGGAAAAATATTATGTTTTTTTTTTTTCCAGGTTCACTCAAATAGCGACGACTTCAACCTCATGTGGACTGGATCCCACCTGAAACCTTACCTTCTGCAAAGCCTTCAAGATTTCCAAAAGGTCAACCACTTTCCTAGGTGGGAGAAAACTCAGCGCTTTGACTGGTTCATTCTCGATATGATCTTTCTTATTTAAATCCAATGAAAACAACCATTTCACACAGAAACGGAGTAACCTCCCGACTCTAAACAAAATCCATTTCGTGACACTGGTTGACTTACGATTTCAAAATGAATACTCTGATTGGAAATAATCTCAAATGAGGGCTTCAGACTACCCCTAAATGGTGGCCTTTAGCACCTAAAAATTGAGACAAATTAAAGAGATGTTTGAAAATGTGCTCATAAAATGATTTGGTGGGCCACATTTGGCCCCGGGGACTTGAGACACCTGCTAAAGTCTCAAGAGATTTGCGTGACATCGCTGCGTCAGGACATTTGAACTCCAAATTTTGTTTGATTTTTGAGTCGTGTTTCCCCAAATTTTGGCTCAACTTGGTTGAAACTTTTCTACTGCACATAATTTTATTGGCTATGGATTCTACGTTTGTATTTGCATACAAATATATTGAGACTTTTACAATGTTTATCTTGTTCCAACCCTTTCCCTTTCAATTTTATTTTGTCCTTTAACGATAAACGTACCTCTTTTGCTATTATTTGTGACTGATGCTACTAGTTAGCAAAATAACTTTCAAACTCACCACAAGCTCCTGCTGGCGTTTCTCACGTTCCTGTACTAGCCATATTTATCTGCCATGTCCATTTGCAGATCGTATGAACTGACCCGCAAAGATCGGCTTTACAAAAACATCCAACGAATGCAGGAGGCCCATGGCTTCAAAAACTTCCACATAGTTCCACAGACCTTTGTGCTCCCGTTGGAATACCAGCAATTCTGCAGTAAGTAGCTGCTTTTCCAAGTATAGAGCCCGTTTCCATCCGTTCTTCATTGACAGTGTACAGCTAAGAAAATTAGCTACACCTGCACATTCTAATCCCGTATTGTCTTTGACTTCCTGCTCGCATTTCAGGTAGTTATGCCCAGGACAAGGGCCCGTGGATTATTAAACCAGTTGCATCTTCAAGAGGACGAGGCATCTACTTAGTCAGCAATGTGAGTAATTGTTCCATGTGGATTCTGTGATGGCACTGTATTTAACCAAGTCCTCCAAAATAGACATAATTCCGAATTCCGAGATATTTCCAAGCAGTGACGGGGAAAACATTCAATCTTGTCTGTCATTTTTTGGCTCTTTCAAAAGCATTAAAAGCGTGTGGGAATTTGAGTATGATGGCTCTTAATATTTGGGTTTCACATCCAAATCCATCCGTCCATCCATCTACCCATTTTCTGCTCTGCTTATCCTCACAAGGGTCGCAGGGTGTGCTGGAGCCTATCCCAGCTGTCTTCGGGCAGTAGGTGCAGTACATCCTGAACTGGTTGCCAGCCAATCGCTGTCACATCCAAATATGAAGCTTATAGTTGCATTTAATACTGCATTGAATGCATGCAGTTGTTTTCTCGTTCCTTGTAACGTGGTCCAAAAATGACTTTTACAGTACAGTATGTTCTTTTGTTTGTATTTATATTTTTATGTGAAGATTCCATGCAGGCAGCAGGGATTCAGTTCTCACTCAATGATGGTGTGAATGGTCACCTGTCTCTATAAGTGCACTGAGATTGACCGGCGACCAGTTCGGAGTGTAGTCAGCATTTTTCATCAAGAAGGATGGGATTGGCTCCAGATCCCCACAACCCTCAACTGGATAAGTGATTTACAAAATGGATGAATGGATTTTACATGTCGAAGTCATTATTCGCCACTGGTGTGAGAATAGTGTAAGACTAGTCATTAACATTTTGCAGGAAATTGTCAGAGAGAATCGTGTGTGAGTTGTATAGTACTTTACAGTTGGCCGAGCAGATGTTATCTGTGGCGGCTTGCACTCTATTTAAAAGAGCGATCAACTCGTGTTTGAAACATGAATTAATTTGGTGGAGTAAATCACACACTTCAAGGTCTTTTGCTTTCTGGAACAGCTCCACAAGCCTCTCAATGTCTGAAAACATTTACACAATTCTTCTTCTTCTGTGGCGTTTTTATGAAAAGAATGTCAGAGTGATGTTTGGAGAAAAAGAAGATATACAGTATGTACACTTTTTGGTGTGTGTTTACTCTGAACTGTAGCCAACTTTGAGGTTAAACACTCTCCGGCCGTTAATTCCAAGTCAATTTGTTCACCATTTATTTGCAGCTTATTTGAATCTCATAAAAGCCAATGTTGGCCATTATCACTTCATCCTTCTGTGTTGCGTTGATATCTTTTAACTGTTTGAGATGCGAGTTGCTGCAATACAATCACAATAGAGACACAAACAAGCCAAATTCAAATCACGTAAAAACTTTTTTTGTGGCATCCGGATCTGGATCATCATTTTGCTGAATGATTGTATGATTTTCATCCCCGACAGCCAAATCAGATTTCAATGGATGAGAACATTTTAGTCTCCCGCTACATTCATAACCCTCTACTGATCGATGGTGAGTTGTTTCTAATCTTTTGGCTGCCACTGGCACATTTGACTTGGTTTGGAGAGAATCCTTACGATTTGTCTTCACTTGACATTTTCTCCCGCAGAGTTCAAGTTTGACGTGCGCTTGTATGTGTTGGTCACATCATATGATCCACTCCTCATCTATGTATATGAGGAAGGTCTCGCGAGGTGAGTGCTTTATGGACTTTTTGTCATGTGATAATTTCTTGAGCCTCTCCAACAAAAAAGAAGCCAATTTAAAGATAGATAGATACAAACATAAATACATGTCAATTTCTTTTATGCATGTAAACATCAATTTCTTTAACAAAGGTTAAGAATTCTCCATTAAAATGTTGAAAGAGTAATTCAGCAAAGATTTTTGGGAGGAAACATGCAGTTTACGGAACCCCGACTGTTATTCCCTTTTTGACCAGCAGAGAGCAGACGAAACATGTCCGACCAAAACTGGTCTGAGGTAAACAGTGGGTTTTGACTTTGTAACAGTTCTCTATTGTTCAATCGGATGCATAAAAGATATAATCATACAATGGACTACTATATTTGCTTCATTAGTTGCATGTGCGTATTCGGGGCAGGCATGTTTTTTTTTTTTTCCTGAGCAGAGGCAATTACCAGGTGTAGTTACAGTTGGTAATCATGTACAGGTAAAAATATACAGCTACAATCTTGATAGAAAAATCTATGTCATTTTTACTGACGTGCAGTAAAACAGAGAGCGGATTTTGTCTCGATTAACGACTGTGAGTGATAAATGGGGCTTAAATTCTTGGTCCCACTTTTATCTGTTGACATTCCTTTGGGTTGTGTTGGAATTCAGGTACGGTCCATAATGCGTGCCAAGGAATTCTCATTGTTGCACATTTGGCATCTGTGCCTCTGAAACACTTTGAGAAAACTAATCTCTGCACAAAGTGTCCAGTGTCAGTTCATTGTTTAGAGAAATGTGATGAATATTCATAATTTTTTTTTTGTGGCATAAATAGTTTCTATCTATCCTCAGATTCGCCACTGTCAAGTATGACAGGACTCCAAAGAATATTAAGAACACCTTCATGCATCTCACCAACTACAGTGTGAACAAAAAGAGCAGCGATTACGTCAGGTAATCCTCTTCTGAACTTCCCTTTTATGTGGTCAAGTAACGTAATTTTTTTCTGTCATCAAACGGGTTAGTCCATACCACAGGTGTCAAACTCAAGGGGGTCAGATCTGGCCAGCAAAATCCTTTTATATGTTCTGTAAAAGCAAATTGTGTGTGTCTATGTCTACATCGTGTTTCTGACTAAAACCTGGACCACATTTGCAACTTGTTTTTACTTTTAAGAACATTGAGATGCTGCAGTTTGTTACCAAACCCTGTTTTATATTCATTCGTTGTAAGAGCACCTCCTTCCATTTACAGTTGTGATGACCCAGAGATTGAGGATTATGGAAACAAGTGGAGTATGAGTGCAGTGCTGCGCTACTTGAGGGAGGAGGGAAAGAACACCATATGTGAGTTCCCGCATTTTATTGTCTCCATTCCGCAATGATGTCCTCTAATGTGTCTCTTCATCTCCCCCCTCGCCCCAGTGTTAATGAGACAGGTAGAGGATGTGATCATCAAAGCTGTGCTCAGTGCTCAGACACAGATCGCCGCGGCCTGCAAGACATTCGTTCCCCACCCGACCAACTGCTTTGGTATTCATATGCTTGTCTAAAAACGCAAGTGACAGAAAGCGGAACAAATGCCAAGTAATGTTTGACTTGGCAGAATATTCTTTTGAACAGATGTGGCAAAGGTACTCACACTCTGTGCTAAAGCAGAAATACAGATACGTATGTACAAATAGAAATGAATTTTTACTGTCAGTGATATACAATACCCATTTTCATCCGACCCAAAAAAATACTTTCCCTCTTTTATTACCTTGCGTCCCTTGCGTTGTGCTCGTACAAAGAAAAAGAAAAAAGAATCACGTTGAGCTTGCTTGTGTTGGCTCGACTTTTATGCTAGCTAAACAATGCGCTCCAATTGCTTTACTAATGTTGTGAACGGACAACTGACAAAAAAATAAATTACATATATATATATATATATATATATATATATATATATATATATATATATATATATATATATATATATATATATATATATATATATATATATATATATATATATCAAAATTAGCTCCGGTTTCCTCCCACATTCCAAAAACATGCATGGCAGGCTGATTGACCACTCTAAATTGTCCCTAGGTGTGGGTGCGGGTGTGCATGGTTGTTTGTCTCTGTGTGCCCTGCGATTGGCTGGCAACATATTCGGGGTGTCCCCCGCCTACTGCCCGAAGACAGCTGGGATAGGCTCCAGCACCCCCCGCGACCCTAATGAGGATGAAGCGATTCGGAAGATGAATGAATGAATATATCAAAATTAGCTCATGTTAATTTTAAAAAATATACTTTTTATGTTTTAGACTTTTGTGATTTGTATTCGCCACGTAGTGCACTACATCAAACAATTCTCTGAAATAAGACCATGTTCGGGGAACATATCATTGGTAATGCTGCCTGGGTTATGTTCCTGCATTTCCTTGCTGTCCCTGTTTTATTTTCACCTTACAAGACCCAAAAACCTTAATCGGCCAGGATCTCAACTACGGTTGAATTTTACCTCCCTCTATTGGTGTCTTTTTTTACCTCGTGTTGTCATCTGATCTGGAGAGGTTGAGAAAAGGAAATCTTATTTTGACAAAGAAGTAGAAAGGTACAGGTTTTTAAATGTAGCGAGAGTAAAAAAGTCATCAGAAGAGTCACCACGTATGTCAAGTAATATTGTCTGACAATGTCTTATAATCGCTTTCTAGTCACTCGAAATTTCTCACACACATGACCACTCCCCCCCCCCCACTCTTTGTAAAGGGATGCATGAAGTAAGTTATGAGAGAGAATGGTGGGTGTGTTGACTAAGTCTCTATTCATGTTTACGATAGTACCTCTCCTCCCTTCAGCGCTGCCCGCCTCTGACAAAAATAAGGGACTCTGAAAAGTTGACTTCTGGACACATATTAATCATTGCTTCATCCTGGTTGTGGGCTGCTGCGCCAACGTGGATTTTTTTGTATGTACAAAACCACATCTGCATCAAGATGTCATCTGCACGCCAAGATGTGACGGATGACCATGCGGGTATGAGCTTCCAAATGGTTTACTGAGCTCCAGCCGGGCCCTCGTGCGTGCTACTTAACAGCTGATGCAGCGCTTTGGATCTGTGACTGAAAGGAAAGTTTGCTTTTTCATGCAGTTTTGCTTTTAAGAACTCACCCTATTTCAGAGCCAAAAAGTGTTTGGATTGAGCAAAAGTCCTGACTGAGCTGCACAGCTTGTTCTTTGACTCGGTTTGAACACATTGAGAAATGACAAGGACAATACGTACCCTTAAAACAAGAAAAAGAAGAATAAAACTTTTTACTGTTTGCGCGAACAGCTGACTAGTTCAGCATTCAAATAGCAACTCAGTAATGGCTTTGCACAAGCTACATATTTTCAAGAGGCACAGACATGTATGGACATACAGAATATCTACCATATGTTGCTGAAAACTGGAGGAATTTGTTCCGAAGACACCAATTATCCCTTATTTTAGAGTTCAGTGTCATTCTGTTTGAATTAGATTGCTTCAAGCAAGTCAATTAAAGCACTAGCAGTCTTGCCTACACGATGATGTTTCCTAAAAACAGACACTGATGATCCAGTGGGACCGCCCTCATCATGACTAACTCTCTGAAATCATGTTGTTAAAATGGGGCGGGGGAAGAGAACGCAGCGACCATGATACTAGAATACAACACCTTATTGTCATTGTTAGCTGCACATACAGCAGGGATGGGTGAATTTAAATGCTGGAGG
>CAAKHF010024111.1:138229-159090 GCA_901007745.1 Hippocampus kuda | reverse complement strand
CATTCTGTTTGAATTAGATTGCTTCAAGCAAGTCAATTAAAGCACTAGCAGTCTTGCCTACACGATGATGTTTCCTAAAAACAGACACTGATGATCCAGTGGGACCGCCCTCATTATGACTAACTCTCTGAAATCATCATCATCATCATCTTCCGAACCGCTTTATCCTCACTAGGGTCGCGGGGGGTGCTGGAGCCGATCCCAGCTGTCTTCGGGCAGTAGGCGGGGGACACCCTGAATTGGTTGCCAGCCAATCGCAGGGCACACAGAGACAAACAACCATGCACGCTCACACTCACACCTAGGGACAATTTAGAGTGCACAATCCGCCTGCCATGCATGTTTTTGGAATGTGGGAGGAAACCGGAGCACCCGGAGAAAACCCACGCAGACCCGGGGAGAACATGCAAACTCCACACAGGGAGGCCGGAGCTGGAATCGAACCCGGTACCTCTGCACTGTGAAGTCGACGTGCTAACCACTGGACTACCGGGCCGCCCCTCTCTGAAATCATGTTGTTAAAATGGGGCGGGGGAAGAGAACGCAGCGACCATGATACTAGAATACAACACCTTATTGTCATTGTTAGCTGCACATACAGCAGGGATGGGTGAATTTAAATGCTGGAGGGGGGCCCGATTTATGTCAAAAATGCTATTTTTCCATTATTTAGATATGGACAAAATACATGCGTAAGTGCAAAATACGTGCTTGTGATATGTCATTTTTAATCATATATTTTTCAACACATATATGAAAGATCCACAATCCTAACTCAACCACAAAGTGCTTGAAGCAAACAACAAAATAATTTCCGTACTTTGTTTCCACTGCGAAGGGCTCTCTTGGATAAAAATTACTATTCAAGGATGGCACAAAACTGCTGAACAAGATACCAACAATAAGAGCAACTACTTATTTTGTACATTTTCGTCACAAAAATCAAGTCAATCCAAATGTTACTATTATTGGGATACTATGTTTGTCCTGCATTGTCATTCCAAAGCAGCAAATGATTATTAGCCCTCCTCACATTGTGATATAGTGCGCTATGAGACCTGTTAAGTTTAACTAAATGAGGTCTGCTCTCTAGTGGTAATTGATGATATTAACATTTTATAAACTACAGCCAGTCCCAAGATATTTCCAGGTTGGGCACTTTTTTCTTTTTTCTTAAAAAAATTTTTTTCTTTCCCATTTTGGATTTTTTCTCATTTTTACCGGAATTATTTCCACAATATCTGACTTTTTTTTTTTTGGAAGGAAAAATATATTCAGTGGTTTTCTTAGAATTTGTAGGCCTTTGTTGGGGAAAAAAAATGAAATTGATTTTTTTTTGGGGGCGGAAACAATTAATCAAGTTGCCACCCGGAGTGTAGTTTTGGGCTGCATGTGGCCTGCGGATTGCCAGTGGCCCATCCGTGACGTACGGTAAAATAACGAATGATGTTTGAGACATCACAGATTATTTGCTGTTTGACAGATACAGAGAAAGTACAGTATAGATTGAAAGCCATGGACACTAGTGTGCAAGTGTTCACTCAAGCCTTTTCTGCTCCAGACTGAAAAACACTGGTCGGCTCTTGTGTTTGAGAAATTCTATTCCCAAGACAATCTTTCAGTCAAAAAAGCCTTCTACATTCTCTTAACTTTCTACCTTGGCAGCCCCCACGAGCATTCATCTTTGAACTGACAGCTGCAATATGCTTTGAAGCAGGTGAAGGCATCAGAGCATATGGCAGCAAATGCATGCATACAAATGTGTGCAGGCAGGCAATGGAGGTTCTTGTACAAGCACTTGGTGTTCATTTTTTTTTTTTTTTTTACACACTCCCTGGCTTGTCTGGAACAGAGCCATGCAAGACTATGAAGAACATTGTAATATTAATTTATTACAAATTGCTTCCTGACATTTTAATGTCTATTAATGGCTTCAATGCAATGTTTACTGTTTTGAAAAAGGATTTCTTCCCCTTGCTCAATTGGTACTGTGTATCTGGGAGGAAATTCTGGAACAAAATCTTTTTATAGCGCTAGAGTGTTTCATGTGGGCCGAAATAAAAACAACAGGTTTTTCGTTTGACATCGCTAAGAATTGCGTGCGTGTGGGACATGTGTGTCAGTGGCGAGTGGAAAATGCCACCCATGATGCTCCTCGCCACTGCTGTGTGATTAATGGACAGCCTTTTTTTTTTTTTTTAGCTGAGGGATGCTGATTACGAGATGTTTTGACTAAGATCTGATTAGCCAAGCCAAAGGCCTATTTTGTTACACACAAAACATTCCACTTACTGGCCCTGTGTTCCACCGAGCGTCCCTCATTAAGTGCCTAGTGTGGTCGGATCGCCTGTCTCTTGGTTTTACATTGGTCAGACACTCCCACGTTTTCTTGGCTGTAATGACACGAGCGCTGACCAAGATCAGACCCAACTATTCTAATATGGCCGACGGCTGTTAATTTAGACTTTGACAGTGCTTTCATGAGAAAGCAGCAATCGTTTATCACATGGTGATGTAAGACTACTTCAGTGAAGAAGATGCTTTGTTTTATTGTGGTTCTGATTGTGGCTGCACAGCCAGGGGTGGAGATTCATCTTTTTTGTTTTGGGGGGGGGGGGGGGGTGTTTTTTCTCTTGTGGTAAAGTTTCCAACAGTGCCTATCCAATAATAATAATAATAAAAAAGCTCTTCATCATCCCTTTTTCTCTATCGCGGTTGTCTCTTTCCCTCCCTCTGTAACGGGCCTGTTGCGGGTGTTCACCGCCTCTCCTCTCCTTGTCTGTGGTGCTTGATGCAGACCCGTTTAACAGCCGCAGAATCGACGTGTTTGGCTGTGAGTGGCTCAGCGGGCTCGTGGGTCACGCAGGCGTGGCGTCTGCTCCTAATTGGGGGGAAAAATGCGCGGCACATGGAGTCAGCTTGTCGGGGGCTGTGAGGTGGTTTAACACCTCCCCATTTTCCCCTTGTTGTTGTGGTGCCACCAATGAGGCTCTCCAGACTCTCAAAACAGTCAACCAATAGTCTGTTCCCCAAAACTAATACGTGGTGCCCTCGGGGCACACACCCACTCTTTTTAATCTGTGTGTTTTGACTTTAAAAGAAAAAGAAAAAGGAATAAGCCTGCTAAGTGGAAAAGAAAATCCTGCCTGTGCTAAGTAGTGGGGTCTTGTCCATCCACAGATGTTGAAAAAAAAGGCTTTGAGGAAGATGGCAAAATTTGTTCTGTTCGATCACAAATGTAAAATATTGAGTTCTAAAAGTTTCAGCCTTGTGATTCTGCCACGTTTTTCATATACAACCAGTTTAATATCATGAATAGAGATGGCACAGTGAGAAAAGTAGTGGAACAGTTTACGTCGGAATGGACAGTTGACTAAATCTCCTTGATGGACAGCGAGGAGAATGAATGATAAATCTCTTGCTTAAGGCGAGATCGCTCTCTGAACTTTGGCTTTGATGCCAGCGTTGCATTGCTTAGACCAATGATGCCCGCAGGAGTTGTACTGCATTGAGCTACATTTAGCCGCCATCAAGTCTCTGGAGAATTCCTAACGGGATTAAATGCCACTCCGAGCTTTGTGTTGTGATGATTGCAGCAAACTCATAGGCATTAATATATTGCCGCCCCACCCCACCACCCAAAAATATATGTATCAATCAATAAATAAATAAAATAAAAAAACATAAGGCCGTTATTTTCTACTGGAGAGGTCCGAGGTGTTTTGATTGAAACACTTACTAGTCATCAAGTGGTTCAGTGACCTTACAGATGTTTTCCATTTGTATATTGGCAAGGCTTTTTAAACTCATTTAAAAAAAAAAAAAAAGAAAAAGAAAAAAAAAAGCAACTAAACCTGTTCATGAAAACTGCTCTGACTTCTATTATGAAGTGCAAGTCATCACTCGCTGTCCCGCAGTCTCTGGTGTGTTTAACACTGGCACTGAGCTGAGATGCTTGAACAAACAGCACAAGTTGTGGTGGCCTTGAAACCTCCATCTCCCCGAGTCTGTTCTCAACACAGTCTGTTCTTTTGAAGTTCCATTAATGTCTTGTTTTTTTTTTTCCTTTCTCTTAAATTTCAGCCGAGCTTTATAGAATCGTGTGTTTTCCCTGCACTGTTTCAGTTGGGTCCACTGTGACACTCCCCAGAGCGCTCCACACATGTATAAGGGATACGTATTCATAGGGGGACACTGACACTGCAGCGAGTATCAGTGTGGGAAACAAGAGGGAAAACTGGCTCTCCCCAGATGGACAAGATAGTAAATTTAATGATGAGGGCAAGCTCCTCTTGGGCGCTGCTCTTCTTGTTAATGAGTTCTGACAAGATGTAGACGGACATATTGTTCCCAGCTATGAGGACATTTTTTGACTGTATCTACAAAACTCTTCATGACCACGGTTTGTTTTTGATCCCCTGCCTTACATAAGCATTTAACGACCGATGAAATGTGTATGCACTTAGTCCACGTCGTAGAGCCAAGCCCTCAGTAGCAGCGCTGGATGAGTGTTTTCGTTTGAGTGACTGAGTCTGTAACGTGCACGTAATCCATAGCAGAGACACATTGGCCATGTTGCCAAATGCCACATAATGGGGCTCTGATAAACCTCTGGAAACGTTCGCGACTTTGATACTCCTCAGATTTTATTTGCGGCGATCGGGCCTCGCTTTTGCTGACTTTCCAAGGGCGTGGGGAAAAGCTTTTGATTCGTTACGACTTTCTCTTTGTAGAACTTTACGGATTTGATGTGCTCATCGACGCCAACCTGAAACCGTGGTTGTTGGAGGTGAACCTTTCTCCATCCTTGGCTTGGTGAGTGACACTTTCCAAAGTGTGCGCCTTGAACTTGATGTTTGAGCAGGATTTGTTTTACAAACACGCACGAACGAAAATTTGGGGAATTTTCAACAAAAATATTGCGGTTATTGTATTTGTGAGTCATGCAAGTGTAACGTTATTTTGCCAAAATGACACCTTGATTTTGCACTTGATCTTCATTGAATTGCGTAACTTGCATTTCCTTGCAGTGATGCCCCCTTGGATTTGAAGATAAAGGCCAGCATGATTGCAGACATGCTCTCGCTTGTGGGTCAGTGAACTCGAAACCAGTTTTGACATTTTAAATGTAACTGATTCCTTGTGTTTATTCTTCTGACGTACCTTCATGGCATGTTGTATGCCATGCAACTGGAGGAGACGTTGTTGTGCGACTTGAGCTCGAATTTAATGATATCTTTCTACAGGGCATTTGCGTGAGAGCTTGTTGATTGCACAAATTATCTTATTTGAGTATCGAGTAAGCAAAAACATTACACTTGCGATTGTGTTGATCGTTGGTGATTGATCGCATTCCATTTGCACAGCTTGTAATTCAACCTCATCTGTTCAAGAAGCTTCATCCTGGCCGTTTGTATTTGCTAAACAGCACAGAACACAAAGTACAGCTGCGGTGATGGGTATGTTGTCAATTTTGTGGCCTGGAACCAAAAATCTTGCCAGCAAACACGTCAAGAGATCACAAATAAAGATCATGATTTGATGATAAGTCACTCTCAGTAAGACAAGCGGCGATTTCATGGAAATCAATCCATCGTTCTCGAGACGCTTTCGCTCAAAACCACAAGTATTAGCTTCACTGAGGCGCCAGTGTCAGTGGAGACACTTGGATGAATTGGCTGTAAAAAATGCCAATCTATCAAATTGATGTTGATCCGCTGTGAGATGAAGTCATGGTGCGATGCTTGTCATTGAGTGTTTGCTGTTTACGGTATGCACCGTTTTCTTTTTAATGAAACACAACTGCAATATCTTACATACACTGACGCATTTCTGACTATTTGCTAACCAACATCGTTAACTGCTGATAATTACAGTGGGTTTATGGTGTGTCGTGCACAGATCGTCTCGCTATCGTGTGTCCTGACAAGCTGGATCTGCCTAAAAATAGAACAAAATGAATCTTCAGCATGTAGACATAACAAATAGTAGCCCGAAGTGGCGTAAACAAGGTATGAATGTGTTTGAACAAGAGGTCTCCTCCCCTAATAATTGACAGTGCGTGAGTTTGTATTTTATTTTATTTTTCCATCCACAACCCATGCAGACACAGACAATCTGAAAGCTCATTATCGTCATTTTAGAGAATGTTGTTGATTCCAGCCAAAGCAGGGCACGGAGAGCCTACCTATTAGTATGTGTCAATCAAACCCGTTTAATACGTCTGTGGTTCTCTCCTAATCGTATTCGAGAGAAAAATGCCTTTGCGCTTGTGCATTCCGATACAAAAGTATGAGTCAACGGTGCCGTGCCTTCAAGCAATGAAATCGGGTCATTAATGAAAGGATGGAATCATCTTGTCTCTTGTTTTCGGAATGAGACGTTTCACCAAGCCAAGTGAAAATCAGTAGTGGCTTGTAAAACATAACACGTCTATTATGTACGCACCAAAAAATCCCAATCAATTCTGTCTGAAAATACATACTCGGGTTACCCCTCAGACGTGTAATTAGTAACTACATTCCATTAGCATTAATACTCTGCCTTTGTTTAGCTGGCAGCACGATGGCACCTAAATGTGTTGGACTAATCATGGTTTTGTTGAACACGCTAAAGCAGTGGTCCTCCCTCCCCTGTTGTCACCCTGGGACCCGCATGTTCCTATTCTGGCAAAGTCATGACCCATTTTATAGAAGTTAAGAAGAATAATGTTTTTTTTTTTCATTTAGAAATGCCTTAGAAAATACACAGAGTTTGTTACATTTTAAAACACAGTTTCAAAGAAGTTTGACACACTGCCAAAAGCTTATTGCTAGCAATGACCAGCGCTAGCCAAAAGCTGAGTTGCACTGTGCTGGTTTACAGAGTAGCTCGTGACTACAGCACAAGTGAGTACCATTTTCTCACGCTTACTCAATATTGTACATATGTTGTGCTGTATGTGGGAACTTAGTACTGTTCTTTGTAATGGCGGAATTTTTCAGACAGCTCTTCTGTTGGATCTCAGTTGTCAATGAATTGAATGTTGTCTGCATGCAATTCCCTACTATAATTTTTTTGTTTGTTTGTTTTACCAGTAGTGCTTCAAGTACACAACGAATTGGCTTGGAGAGTGGAGGGTTTTGTGTCTTATAACTTTAATCCTGAGAATTGCAAAGGGCCGTCCTTTGAGAAAGGCCCCGAATACAATGATCCCTCGCTACATCGCAGTTCATTTATGGCGGATTCAGTGCATCGCATTTTGTTTTTCAAAATGCTGTGTTCATAAAAATAAATAAAATTAAATGCCGAATGACTCAGAGGTTTTGTACATGCCTGTACTGTACGGTATACGCAACTGGCACTCATTCAATGCGCATGATTGGTTCCCGGCGCAACATCGACCAACGACAGCACAAGTGAATTTATCCCGCGAGCTGATTAGCTCCGCATCTTCGCAGCCCGACTCGGCACCTTCTATCAGGAGGAGTTGAATAGCTGTTGAATAGCCCTCGAGTACCACATGAGTAGCCCACTGGCCTGCTCACGACTGCGATGCATCTATTTTTGTATGTTGCTGTTCTAAAATAAAATCCCTTTGAGCTGCATCTAACTTTATTTTGTTGCCATTCATCTATTCAACCACACTTTCAGTGGTGTAGTACATTTTGAAATGTCAACATTTCAAAGAAAAACAGTGTAGTTCATTTGTCTGTATTGTAGTGCATGACTAAACCTCAGCGTTGGTGGAGACAAGTTAGGAAGTGCAACAACATCAAAATAATGTAAGCAAATTTGATATTTCAGAAGTGCGCTTCCAACTAGTCACCCTTCACAATATTCTGTACTTAAGAAGAAGCTCTCCGTTTCAAAATGGTTGGTCTCCTCTATCATACTATCAACATAGTAGCAGAAGAGCCTCCCTTTTCGCTGAAGATTTACTGTTGGTTTGTATGTAGCAAACTGTGTTTTGATTGTGTCCTAGTAGCGAAGATCAAAGCCAATATGAAGTAAAGCACAAATGAAATAGTTGAGAAACAATGTCATTGTTATGTAACAGCCCTTTTTATCACTAAAGGCTTGGTGTGTCAGGACCCCCTGATGAGGAAGCCGCGCTCGGAGCGAGTCATCCTGGACCCTGGCCTTAAGCAGCCTGCCCAAAGAACACAGGTACCGAGCCACATTTCAACCCAGCGCCGGAGAAGCGCACTGAGTCAGACTCCTACTTTCACCAGTCATGTCAAGCATCGTGTGCACTTTATTCCAGTGAGTGCGTCGGCACACAATAACTGTTTCGTGGTGCCATGATGAAATGTGAAGGTCACGCCATGTCAGTGTTGCTGACTTTGTCCACCTGTTGCTTTTACTGCACCCGCAGCCACTTTACATTTTCTTTTCCTCCCCCATCCATATTAATTCCCTTTTACTTCTATCCCTTTGCAATTCCCTGATGTTTCCTGCCTTACCAGTAAGAAATTGCTTTTGCCCTTTTCCTGATTTGATTATGTTTCTTTTACTGTTTATTCACTGTGACAGGTAAATGGCCTGCGTGACTTTCTAATGCAGCATTTTAGGAGATTTCTCATTACATTAGCAAAGTGGCCAGCGTAAGTCAATGTTTGAAATAGAACAACGTACCACTTGGCTAAAAAGCTTTGAACTTTTCTTTATAGACTCACTGTGACAAACCCAAAAGCCTGATTGTAACTCAGACTTGTCCTAGAGGTTGTTGAAGACCTCTGACCGCCTTGAGCGAACCTGTCGTCTTCCTTTACTTTGACTGGAGCAACAGTTGATCCTTTTATTGAGCGCTGAGGCCCTTTCACTTCTTGGCTGCCTTTGCATCCTCCCCCTAGTCACGTCAGATGAATTAAAAGTAATCCTGTTGCTATTTAGATGACATTCTCTGAATGCGATCCTTTGGGGCGCTGTTCCGCTGTCCTGATCTCCACTGCAACTTCTTTGCCAAAGCTGTCAATCACTGCTTGGTCGTACATGTTAAGAGAAGGCAACAAAAGTGCGGGGGGAAAAAACTGCCTTAATATGAATATGTGTAGAACGTATTTGTGTTAATTTGCAATACCGCACATGGTTGATATTGTAATTGTTGATGTGTCCTCATCCCTCGGTTGTGTAGTGGCAGAGGTCCCCAGCAGCCACTAACAGTGAAACAGTGGAGTGTAAAAACAAGCCTGAAGGAGACGACGTTCTGAGCTTGACTGCTGAGCAGGTACAGCCCTGTCGTGTGCTGTGTTACGCTTTATGTTCAGGCAGCATTTTCGGAAAACCTGCATGTCTTAAAACATGTGTTTTGTTTCGTTTCACTGTGGTAGATCAAAGTCCTGAGGAGGACAAGGGAGGAATATGAGAGGAGAGGAGGTTTCATTCGAATATTCCCCACTGAAGACACATGGGAGCTCTATGGGTAAGATGAGCCAAGATGGAGGGGTAGGAGGGAAGCCTGATTATTTATAATTCCAACATCCCCCATCTGTCCATTAAGTTACCCGTTATTATACTTTCCTCAGATGAGTAGGCTCAAATTACTGCCTTAAAGTAGACCTTGCAACATATTTAAAAAGGTACACCCCCCTTCCCCTCCCCCAAGCCACTCCTTTATGTTAAAATGCCATCAAAGCCTTTATTAGAAGAGGAAATCTTTCTTAGGCTAACAGTTATATTGCCATTTGAGGATTTACCTCTTGATTAGATACATGGCTATTTCACTACATGTGTTTTGCATCCTCTTCTACTTCGCTCCTTTGACCCTATTGAAGCTCATTTGCCTTTTATGATCATTCTGATTTTGCCTATTATCTCCCATTTCTTAGTGGATATCTGGAGTCTAAGACATCATTGAACTCAATGTTGGCAAACAGACTTTTCCATGGAAGGTAAGCATTTCCATTGTGGTCAGGATCAGGGGGCTGGATCTCTCCTTCAGTTTATGGAAGCAGTTGGATTCCAGCATGGAGTTTGTTTTGTCTTTCACTTGGGTAGGTGAGAGGAACAGCTGAGAAGAGGATGTGCGCTCAACTTTTCCAGTGTGCCCACTGTCTATGTGGCATCGGTTGGGGACGGGGGGAAGAGAGAGACTGTAGAACAACATCTATTAATACGTGTTCCGAAAATGCACAAACATTCTTTCGAATCAGTGGCCTTTGTTGTTGGTACGGCGTTAACTTATTGGCAGCCTCTCAAGATTGTTACAGACATCACATGGAAGAGTCTCCCTTTTGAGGTCGTTCAATGCTTTAATGCCTCAGTGACTGTTATTTAACATTTATCCTTTCTCCTTTGGACCATCACTGTCAGTCATGTCAACATCTGGAAAAACGACTCAAATTTACTAATCTTTCTCAGAGTTTGCTCTGCAACGTCTTTTTGGAAATGCTAATTTCCATATAAATCATTGGTATTTTTGTTGTCACCACGGTTGTGTTGACATGTCTTCTTCTGTCTCAAAGGAATGCGTGCGGGAATGCGCAGCTGCAGATGGACACACTTGATGGCTACCACGCCGTCCAGTATGAGAGGAAGCTGCCGTCTCTGGAGGCTCGTAAGAGGAGACGGCACCACCTGAGTCATCGCTCTGCTGCTGGAAAGAAAAAATGGGGTAGGCCTGATGTATGCTACTTCAGCTCGGCAAACTGCACTCTAACTGTGGGCTGGAGTGCACTTTTGGTTCCAATAAGAAAAAAAAAAAAATTCCCATGTGTCACACGAAGGTTAGCCAAATGTGGCTCTGTATGAGTTGATGTCATTGCAGCAAAAACAAAAAGCCTATTTTGAGTGTGCTGTGTGTGTGTGTGTGTGTGTGTGTGTGTGTGTGTGTGTGTGTGTGTGTGTGTATTTTCGTCAAAAGTTTGGTGATGCAACTGACATATGTCTTCCCCTTGCAATGTTGCATACCTCAGGGAAGGAATCCAAGGCCTCCCTGATGGAGAGCAGTAGCCTGGTGGGAGAGGACTGCATAGGGGAGAAAAGAGAGGAGACGAAACATATTCTCAAGCCAGTCTCACACAAGGTTTTGGTAGCAGAGCAAAGAAAACAAGTGGCTTCACCGGCGCAGAGCTCTCACGGCGACACTCTATCCAGCTCGCAGGCAGCAGCACGCAACAGCAGGCCCCGTGTCAACCTGCTTCACTTCCTCCAGCAGGGGTGGGACATCAGGTCAGCGTGTGTTCCAGGCGGCTGCTCACACTCCTTCATCATGCTCCCTCACTTTATTTTCTCACGCTAGTCTCCTTGCAATTTGACGTGAAGGGCACGTTTGCTCCCACCAAAGGAGAGGAGCCATAAATTGCCACGATATTTACCTGCAGGCTTATGTTTTGATGGGGCTATTTTTGTCGCACCACAGGAAAAGAGCAGAGTTGGTGACACCACTAATGTCGAGTGTCCACTTACTAGGATCTGTTGGCTCCTTGCTCTCATTTTGAACTCTGGGGATGGACAGAGACAACTCAACGAGAACTTTTGTTTTATGTAACTTTTTTTCCATTCGACATTTTCACAATTCTTTTAACACTTAGGTGTGAGGCTGTTTGTCCACGGGCCCGATTGATGCGGATCTTTTGAGGCTGATGCCGATTCTGATATTTGGCAGAAAAAAAAACCCCAATAATTGATTAATCTGCAGATTAAAAAAAATTGTGTCTGTGTATCTATCGATCTATATATAGATGTGTATGTATGTATATGTATGAACAATTGATACCCACTTTTTTTTGATCCCTAAAAGCTTACAACAATGAAGGTATGAATTTCAGACATAACATTTCACTGTCTTTGCTTTATTTTATTTGTTTAACCTGAAAGCATATTGGTACGGCACCATATGAGGTCCCATTATGTTGTTTTAATTACGCAATATTACTGTACATTTGATCGAATAGCTGGGTCAGATTTCACCCGATTGACAAAATCTTGGAAACTCAAGAGGTTTTAATGCTAAAATGCAATTTCTTTCTATCTTTTGTCTCCTCCCCAGTAAAGTGCAGGCCCGGATGACCTTTTCCTGTTACCTACAGCGGGTTCAACAAAGACTTTTGGCAGAGAGCAGGGTCAAAGGCATTCCAGCTTGGGCAGACAAGGACAATGACCAAATGGTACAACAATTCCAAACATCTCAGTAGTGGAGTCTCAATGAACAGGAGTGTCATACAGTACCCTGGATGGAACATTGTCTTCTATTGATGTATCAACATTATATGCCAGATTTCCCCTTATTATTACTCATTTGTACCCTGGCTGTGGTTGAATTGAAGACATGGAGGAAAATGGGGCCTCTCAAGAAATTTGCCTTATTGGAAAGTTATGTTGCTGGACTGGAATTATGGCATGTATCATCATTATCTTCATCAGCAGCAACCTCAGACCTTTTAGGAACATCCTTGTGATGTTTGTCTGATTTGTAAGGCTATCCCCGACAGTGATTTGAAAGTGAAAGCAGAATTGTATTCATACTTATAATCATCACTCATTCATAATACTTGGCGTCTGTTGTGTTTGTGTGTGTGTGTGTGTGTGTGTGTGTGTGTGTGTGTGTGTGTGTGTGTGTGTGTGTGTGTGTGTGTGTGTGTACGCGCGCACAGGAGCTTGTAGTTCGCTTCCTGAGAAGGGCTGCCAGTAACCTCCAGCAAGACGTTAATGTGGTTTTGCCCAGTCACCAGCTACCAGTCCAAGACCGCAGACGCATCCTGTCCCACCAACTCGGAGAGTTTATCCAGTCTTACGAAAAGGTGCCTATTCTCAGAGTGTCATTTCACAGAAACACAGAAGACGTTGTACGATTTCTTTTCTGTTGTACTTCCTTATCTTCTTAGGAAACTGCGCATCTAGTGAAAAAACAGCAGAACAGTACAGAGGAGAAGTGTGTTGCCGCCAGTGTGTTTCGTGACTACATCACTACTGCGAGGTTAGACAAATGGCAAGCCTTCTTGCTGTGTTCAGTGGAGCGATTGCAATCGGCATCTCTCCCCCCCCCCCTTTTTTTCAGTGAAAGTGATCTGGAGGAAGTACTGACGTTCTACACACAGAAAAATAAATCAGCCACCGTCTTCCTCGGTACAAAAGTCAGGCGTGTTAAAAAAGCCTTACATGAAATACATGCCTCCAAAGAGCCAGGCAAGTGTGAGACTCCCATAAGCGAGTCCAATCCATGTTTTTTCATGCTTCTCTAACGCTTGGTCTGGTTTATGTTTGATATTTTAATCATTCAAGCACAGTAAACAGAAATTTTGCTGTTTCAAGCTGTAACCACCCCCCGCCCCCCTCAAAATAAAGGAAAAAAGATTGAGTCATCCAGGGTGAAGTGAGGGTCACTTTCAAAGGAGTAGATCTCATTTGGAGAAACAAATGTGTGTCAGAGCCATGGAATGGCTTACTGGTGATAAAGGAGCTCTGGATTCTTTCTTCTTTCGAACAGCTCTGACTATGTCCAAAGAGGATTCCAGCTCGTCAGAATCAACGCCCTCCACAGGAAAAGTCAGCAGTGACACAGACCGCAAGGCCACCGAAAGTCAACCCGCGGTTTGTTTGTCTGAAGGCCAGCTGACCGGATTTGGACATGCAAAAATCCATCCACAAGTCCATTCTTCCCAACGCTGCTCGGGCATTCCCGCGACTTCAGACTTCCCCCATATTAATCAACAGAGCTACTCCATCAGCCCTTCGTCCTTGCCTCGTCATCGTCCTCCGCCGCCGCCACTTCCCCCGCAACCTCCATCCTATGCTCAATCATTGGCAAAGTCTCAATTCCGACAGACTGAGACAACCGGTCCTGTTTACACCCCTCATCCAACCCAGCTTCTCTGGAGGATCCCATCTTCCACAGTGCTCTCGTCAAGCTCCGGAGCAGCTTCTTCCATCACCAGCGCACTTCACATATATAGCCAGAAGCTCTCTCGACCAACATCTGCAGGCCAAGGTAAACGCTTCTGTCCACATGATTTTTTTCCCAAAGTGAGCGAATTCAAGTGAATTTGTTCAATGAGAAAAAAATCTTAAGGGATAGTTTATTTACATCAAATCATGGAATGATGTTAATTATTTGCACAACCCCCTCTTGCCAACAAAACAGCACCTAACTGTCTCCTCTAATGTTTCACAAAATGGGAGAAGTCAGAAAGGGGGATCTTCAACTATTCATCTTCGCACAATCTGACTCATCCAGCGACCTGTATCCTCTCATCTGCACTCTCCACTTGAGCTTACTCCACAGGTTTTCAATGGGGTTGAGGTCTGGGATCTATGATGGCCTTGGGGGGTGCTTAATTTTGTGTCTGGTTGAACCATGTCTACAATTTTCAGCTTCTGCAATGAAAATTGAAGGCTTGTAACAAATGTTAACCAGCAGTGCCAATAATTTTGGAGGGCGCTGTTTCTAAACTAGCTAACCCCAGAATGAAAATGGTAGTCAGTTTGTCTGTTCCAAGTGAACAGTGTGTCTTTCTTTTTTAAGCAGGAAGTGTTCTTGCTGACAAACGGGGACAAACATGTTGCACTATTCTTTCTCTCTCTCTCGCTCTCTGTGTTGGAGAAATTTATTCTCTGCTGTTTCAGTCATGATAGGAGTGTTCCCATCTGCACTAGAATGGCAAAAAAAAAAGCACATGATGATATTTTTACGTCAACCTTTGTCAACTAGAAAGTAGCCCGCTTGCTAACATGTGCACAGACCGACAAATACAGAAACACAAGCTGCTTTTGTTCATTTTTCAGCTCTACCGAGGGCCTGTTTTTCCTCAATTCTTCCATGCTCAAACTTTTCTTCTGTCTGCATTGCAGTGTCCAAAATGTACAGTTCCAGTAAGGTGAAGTCAAATTTAGAGGGAGGCTTCGGGGAGTTGAACTCTCTTACTGTCCAGGCCCAGTCCAACCAGCAGGCCTTCATCTCAGCCCTCCAGAAGCTGGCAGACAAGCAGGTTGCTCGCAACACTGCTGGCTCCAGTCACATCAACCTCCTGACACGACATGTGAGTTCACTTGCAACTTTCTGAACAAAGTGGTCCCACCTGGAGCTAGGCTATGTTCAAATAAGAATGTACAGTATGTTGGGTTAATAAACAGTGTTTCATGGATGGAAGACAAATGTGGCCCGTTTGCAGGAGGTTCTCTCTCTGTGAGGTCTTTTATATTTCTCTTTGGCAATGTTTAATTCTTTCCTGACCCCCTGCTGACCGGCGTCATCTAGTTTGCTCACTCTTCCAGCAGACCTGTCGGAGCCGGAGGGTCTGCAGCCGCGAGCAGCGCACCTTCCTCCCTCTCGGTTGCCTGTCGGCTGTGGCTTTTTGCGGGGGTGGCTTTTGGTTCAGGGTTTGAAACTAGCTGAGCGGAGCATCACGTCTCTACTCTGTGTGAGGTCTCATTATCAGATGCACCATGGGGGAGTGATTTCTGTTGATACTCAACAAGCTGCTATTTTGCGATAATTGAAGCTTATAAATACAGGAATGTGACGAAGCAACGCTTCACATCAGCCTCCTCACCTAACTTCTCCCCCATTATCCTGGTCGGTTGGTGCGTTAAGCCCATCGGTCTTTGCTCACACCCCCTCCGGCTGCTCTTCCTCCTACCGCTCGTCTGCTTCGGTGGATGTTTTCTGTCAGAGTTTCTTTGGATGACACAAGACCACACAGGCTGAAGTTAAGCCGCTTTGGCGTTATTCTGTCGATCTGAAAGGTGTTTTCTGTCTTCCCTTTGAGAAGTGAGTCGAGGACATGGCAGCGATTTGTTTTGCAGACCAAAGCAGACCTGTGTGCTGCTGAGTCTTATTAAGGGCTCAGATTATAAGTCATTAAATCACTAGCTGAAGCAAAAGGAGAACTTTGTAAACATGAACAAATCCCTCTTACACACTGCATAACCTTCTCTGGTCTTAGTGATTACTCGCTCTCATGGAAGTTTTCGTACAAAAAAATAGAAGTTAAAAAAAACAAACTGGCTGCACTTGATATCCAATTAACAGTTGCACAATTACACTCTTGCCCAGCAATGCATACATGGGATGATTAACTTGCTGTAAAACTCTTAACATATTATAAAGTATGCTATTGAAGTATGCTAGATGGCTAGTCCTTGCAAAATTAGCCCTGCAATGATCCTTGCAATTTATCATGGCAGACAAAACGCGTACTGTATGTGCCTTACTCTAAAAGATGTCAGTCAGTTGCTCGAGTAATGAACTTGACAATCGGTCATGTGAGTACAGCGAGGCCGTGACGGCAGCGTGATAATGAGCCAGTCCACGTCAATGTGAAAGGCTTCCACAGTTGGGTGACACGCTGCTAGTTGTAGTGGAAAAGCTGACATGCTTCCTCCATCCTGAAACACTTGGCATCGTCACAATGTTTGGTCTTTTAGTGCCAAAGGAGGCGAGTGAAACAAATAAACAACACAGTAAGTAGCGTGCGGTGCCGTTTTAGGTTTTCCAGGGAGAGCGCCGAACTGAGGCGCTGATCAGTTTGTAAATAGATTTGGACGAGCGAGTCATGATATTTGCTCCTTTAAAGGAGGGAGAGGGAGTGGTCCACCTGTATTTCGTGCTGAGCAGTGAGTAGGTTGGCCATGTGCTGTGTGTAAATTTTACATGACCTTTTAATATTGCTTCGAGAGCACCAGAAGCACGGGGAAGGACAGTAGTTCTCGGGTTTTGTAAATATGGTTGAAATGACACATAACGTAGTTTTGGATTGTTGGATGTTTTCAACTTCTGTCTTCCACAGCTGACCAGGCTAAACCTGGCGAGCCGGATGTTAAATGGAGAGAGTCCAAAGATGCTGACCCCATCTGCCGCAGGGCTGGACCACCCCTCAACTGATCCTCTTAGAAACAGGACCCAGTAAGTCCAAAGAAATGCTCTAAAATCCTCTTAACTAAATGTAAGGATATATTCAGGGCTGCACATAAAGATTTGGGTAGATGTGTCATTTTCATGTGATTGCTTATCATTTTTTTTCCATCAGTTTTTATTTTCACTTTCATTGATTAATTCGAACAACATATACCATATAATTTACTGCAATATAAGAAGATTTTACAGTAAATTCATATGTAATAAATTGGAGGTTAGCATATTGGTATGGCCCTTGACAACCAGCTCACTTGCAATTTATGAGAGGGTGCAATCAGCTGATTTAACCCAGTTGTCCGAGGCAGCAGCCCGGTCCCCAATCGTTTTTGCACCTCAGATTACAGTACTTCCACATGGAGACATATTTTAATGGATCATGGAAGCCGCGCCGCAATGAGAAACAATGCCTGTGAAGCCTGCCGTCTTGTCACGGGCAGTTTCTTGTTTGGTACAAAGTAGAAATCTGTCAGGCCAGTCAAATCAAGTCAGCTGCCACAACACGATGGAGATGAATGCCTTGTTAGGCTTTTATTTTGAAGTTGGCATCAGAAGCAATCGTTTTGCCGGCTGACTTGGGGTCTATGGATTGGAGGTGGATGCCCGGGGCTGAAGCCCCACCTCAACTCCTCTTGCATGCCACCGTTTGATATGCAAATGCCCACTGACACAATCGAATCTGGTGAGGCATTTCACATTTTTGGTGCAAATGCACACCTGCACACCACTTATAGTATGCGCACCCTGGAATTACCAGGTTTTTTTTTTCCCTCAATCATTTTTAAATTCAACTTCAAGACAACCAATTTAAAATAAATTCTGAAAGCAAGTGTTTATATTGTATGTTAAGCCCAATTTGTTTTGTAAATCAGCAAAATACATCTTAATGAGTACAGCTGGAGATGATGCATATCACATGCTCATTAGTGTTAATTGCAAAGCTAAACAATAAATCTATCTTCAAACTGTCTGGTGTTTAAACTTTCTTGCTTTTTCCTTTTTATTTTTATTTTTTTTTTAATTTACAATTATGTCTCCCAGGCCCAAAACCTATAAAGTGTTTCATTTGAGCGTTAAAATTTTAAAGATCAAGTACACAGTCCCGGTGAGAAAAATGATACATTGGAGCTGCTCAGTTATCAAGTATTGTTCCAGTTCTCCAAATTCTTGTCCTGAGGACATTTTTGTGTGATTTACTTCAGACACTTGGAGCATGTTTGAGCCCATGAGTGTATTTGGTCACACTCAATAGCACCGTAAGTCTCTCTCAGTGGTTTTACACAGACTTGTAGATTGAAAAATGCCAGGGTAATGATGTTGGAGTGGACACCGCGCTGCGGACAGACTAGTTTCAATTGACACTTAATCCGAACGTGTCTTTGTCTCACTTTAATGCTGCTTGAGGATTACGTAAAGTGGAGGAAGTCAGCAGACTTCCTGGCCTCAATTTTCTTAAATAGTGACAGACAGACAGGAGGTCATCATGTTTCACTGTTCCCGAATGATGGGCACATGATTTCATATTTCTCACTGTCTCATTGACTTCATGCTGAAAAGTAGTTGACCATTCATCACTGAGTTTCAACCTCATCATGTTGCTCGATCCAGACTGTTTTTCCTGTCCAGCACTTCCTTAGTTTTGGACCTGTGAGGGAATTCCAAGAATGTTTGGCTCTTCCCTTTTAAAATCTTTTATCCGCACAAATCATGAATGAGAGTTTCTTTTCTTTTTTTGTTTTTGTTTTACTATTAGAGATAGCTTGCTGTTACTTTTTTATTAGAATGTCTGTGGATCTCCCCCAACCCCCCCCAAAAAAGAATAACGACACTTCATCTTTATATTCACTTTTTCAAGGTACAGTAGTAAAAATGCCACATTGTTGTCCAATTGTGTTGAATCGGCATTCAGGATAAAACATAGTAAGTCAATATTTCATTTTGTTGAGTGTGCATAGATTTAAAAACACTGTAGATACATTTAGATTTAGGTAGTTTGAATTAATAAATGCTGTTAACTTTACTTTTATTTAGTATGTCAGATATACAAACACTTCAGTCATAATATTGAAACCATTTAGCTCACACTGTGAGCATTTAGCGAATGAGAGGTTTTACATTTGATCGAAGAGCAATGAAAAAAAAAAACATTTGAAAGTTCTTCAATTTGGCTTCCATGTCATATACAAATCAAATCTCAAAAGAGCATTGCAACACAACAACTCGTCCAGAGAACCTTGCGTGTTTTGGAATTTTGGGAAGGTTCTATCGTGTAGTGGTGGTCATCACATCTGCTTTACATGTCCTGGGTTTGATCCCCAGTCAAAGCAAACTGCTCTAATGACATGACTCAGGGGGTCAAGTGGCTGCTAGTTAATCAAGGAGATTGTTGTTTTGACTCCTGCCTTCCCTCTCAGACCGTTCAAACTATCCGTCAGGGAATAGACCAACCCCGCAACCATTTTCCTTACTGTTGGCTGTAAGGGAATAAGTTGCTGTTGTTGTGGAACTCAAGCTGTGACTATCCCTGTCGAAAATATTGACACCTGGCCAGTGAAAATTTTGCTGGACCAATTTGAACTTTTTTTGGGAACCATTTCTATCTCACACCACAGTCTGTATAAATTGGTGTTTTACACAGAGATAGAGTTTTTGTAATAGGTCACGTCGGATGTCCTCGGTTTCGCATTGGCCTCCTCCTGCTGAGTAAATCCAGCTTTAATAAGATATTAGTCCAGATATTACGATGATTTCGCCTCTCTGCCTCTCAGAATTTCCTGAGTCCCTCCCCCTATGCTCGGCCCGGGGGTTTGTGCCAAACATACTGAAACCGTTAAGCGCACTGGCTCTTAAGGCAACCACAGGGGTGAATTATGATCTGGTCCAAAGAGCAGTTGTGGGTCTTTGAAGTGCCGCTGCCAGGATCCAGCAGGTATGCTGCATCAGCATTCACAACAGTGGCTTCTTCTATAGCAAAGGCCGTCAGCTGGCTGGGAAACAACACTGCTTGTCCCATTACAACCACTGTAAACTTTAGGATTATTTTCGGCAAGTGTTTCACGTGGCACATACAGGTTTTGTCCTCGATTCGGTGTTCTGCGGAATGTTTTTTTTTTGTATACCTTTTGAAACACTGAGACAACCACACCAAACTACGATCCAATATGTCTAACTTAACCTTGAAAATACTTCTATTTTATACATGTGACAATTATGGTTGGCCAGTAAGATGACGGTAATATTAAATCAACAGTGGTTGTCCTCTTGTGTAATGTTAAGAAGCTTGATCATCTCTGGTTGTTTTAGCACCCTCGCCACAGAAACAGACATCTGAACTATTGTCTCTCTGGGCATGCGGTATTTTTAGTTCGCCTCAGTGCTTTGTCACACTGTTGTTTGACTTGGTTGAATATTGTCGGGACATTCCAGAGAATTTTATATCGGCCAGTTTGCTGAACTAACAAACCCGACTAATAAAAAGACTCTGTCTGCCATCAAAAGAAGTTCAACATTTTTACCAAAAGTTCCACAAAATTGGCTTGATGTCTCTCCGCCTTTGAATTTAAAAGATGTTTTTATTTCGCGACTGATTAGAGCCAGATGTTGTAATGGGAGGGCGGGTGGTTTTACGCTATTCAGCGTGCTGTGTTACTACATGCATGTAGGGCCGCACTTCATGATTGTTGTCAATAATAGTTTGTCTTTTAAATGAGTAAAAGATGCACTTTCTTAAGCAAGCGCCACTATATTGAAGGGGAGGGGGGGCTGGCCAGGCTCAACTCTGGGATGCTGTGGCACGTCATCCCACACTGTCCATTTTCCCACATTCACACTAAGTGAGATTAATGTCGCACATGTGCTCAACTGACACTGCTGTATTGTTTGACCAGAACTTATATCAGCGTATTATGAAGCATAGTGAGCACGGCAGGGAGTCAGGCAGGAAGTCTTGGATATTTTGCAAGAGCTGTTCTTTTCACTCACCCCCCCCCCCCCCCCCCCCCCCCCCCCCCCCCCCCCCCTTTTTTTTTTT
>CAAKHF010024111.1:126983-138209 GCA_901007745.1 Hippocampus kuda | reverse complement strand
AAAGGTGGTCGATGTCGCCCCATTTCGACGACACCACTCCCAGCAGTCAATGCAACAAGGACGGCTGCAGGATTTTTCTTTCCCACGGCTCAAGGGGGGTCTGACCAACACATTGGGAGCGAAGAAAAGAGTTTCGAATTATATTGTAAAATATCAAATAAAATGGCGGAGGTGGCTTTCTGACGGGGCTAAAATGTCCACACCGACGGTTAGGTGTGGCAGTCCAAAACAGCAGTCTCATGTCTTTATGATTCTTTCTATTCTATTCAGTCTATATGAACATTCGGCAAGCCTCCTCGCTGCCCATCTTTAAAACCCGCCTCAAAACGGATTTGTATTCTTTGGCATTTGACTCAGCACGACCCAAATTATAATCTTAGTGATACTGTTTGGTGCTCTCTACCGTCCTTGTTCCTGATGTGTTGCTTTTCTGTTGTATATGTTAGTTGCTCCATGTACAGCACTTTGTGTGCAGCGATGGCTTGTTTGAAAGTGCTCGAGATATACAGTTGCGTTGAGTTGAGAGTTGATTTGGGATTCAGGACGTCCTTGGGGGTTTTTATTCTGACAAAGTTATAGAATTTGTTTTTTTGTCGTCAGTCAGGTCACAAACGGGGGCCTATTCATCATCATTTATTATTTTCGAGGTCTGTCCAACAAGTGGGTGTGCGTGCACGTGTGTAGGAACCCCAGCAGCATCCAGTCCCGCAAACCCCGCCCCTCTTCGGCGGAGAACGGGATCTCTATTGACACATTCGAAACGCACCGATGCCCACTCGTCCGCCGCCGCCGCTGTAGCGCAAACAAGAAAGAAAAGAAAGGACGACAAGGAGGAAAATACTCGAGCGGAGGCAACAGTAGCGGCCAGAGTCGGAATTGGACAAAAAAACAGAAACCAATACAAAGAGTTCGGAACCGGAACAGACGCACACACTCACTGAAGAGCGAGCACTGCGCTAGCAGCCAGGCTAACGGCTAACAACATGGCGAGCGCCTCGTATCACATCTCCAACCTCCTGGAGAAAATGACCTCCAGCGACAAAGATTTCAGGTAAAATGGCCGTTCACTCGCCACACTTTGCCGCATTGAGTGAGATGCGTGTGCTCTGAATCAAAGGGAGAGGGAAGCGACTGCTGTGTAGCAGGCCTTTGAGCGTGTTAGCACTTAGCATGCCACCTGTCTGATCGTGGTCAGGTCTCCCGCTCGCAAAGAACTTGCCCTCGAAAAATGCCATTTGAAGAGCCCACTGTCTCATTTTGGGCTGTTTGGTGCGCGGAATGCCGCCACGGGGTCGTGACAATGCAACACTGACGCCAACGGCTCCTAGCTCACTCACAACCGGGGCTAGTTAGCCGTTAGCTGCGGTACACCCCCCCCCCACACACACACACACACACAATACAACTTGTGTCATGCTAGCATGCTAACATAGCATCAGCTGCACTTGGCTCGTGCGAATGCGACCAGCCACGCGATTGCGTCACATAGGCAGCCTCAAAGCCGCGGGGACGCTATAGTTGACACCTGTCAGTCATCCAGAATGTCAGAACACATGACCAATGAATTGGTAAACTTGAACGTTGCAATGCTAACAACCGGCGAGCTAGTAGTGAGCCCTCTTCACTGGATGCACTGTTCAGGTGAGATCATTTGTGTTGGCACCACGGGAACTTGGCACCAAGGTTATTGTAGTTTGTGGGATAAGAATATGAAAACCTTTATGCCAGGAAGGAAGTAGAAACGAACAAAGAAAGAACATTAAAATGAAAACCACGTTCATGAATATTCAGCATGTGACAAACCCTTAAATGAGCCAGTTTCACCACGGCGAGAAATACACCCAAAATATATACGCGAGGGCTTTGGGGTATTCTGATGATGTCAAGAGACGGTTAGATCAAGTCACCGAGTGAAAAAAATGCTGACTGTCATGCCTTTCACTGATATTGAACATTTTTCTTCTCATGGCTAAAATCATTTTGCAACGATGTGGTTTGTCGCGGTGCGCAGGTTCATGGCCACAAATGACCTGATGACAGAACTGCAGAAAGATTCCATCAAACTAGACGACGACAGCGAGAGGAAGGTGAGTTCACTCCAGCGCCATTTGACATGGCTATCGTTTGCATTGTGGTCGGGATAAGTCTTGTTGTGGTGGCGCTGTGATCAACAGGTGGTGAGGATGATTCTGAAGCTGCTCGAGGACAAGAATGGAGAAGTTCAGAACTTGGCCGTCAAATGGTAACATTGAAGATGCTTTGGGGATGCTGGAGAGGAAAAAAAACGTTTGTTTTGTAATTTGTCCGCACGCTTTCTTGTACTTTGACTCCTTTGGCACGTCTCACCTGATCGCAACCCATCTCGACTTCCAAAATTGAAACTCTGAGCTATTCTCATGCCAAACTTTGGAAAGTCGGGCTTGGATTCTGCACGTCTCGCAATAGACGTTTTCAACGTCCGTTTCTTGAACAATTTAAAACTAGCCAAAACTCCTCAGCACATTTGGCCCAAATCAAGTGTTCAATGGATTGCGCAAGATGCCATTTCCGAGTGAGCTCTTCTTCAGCGTTGACGTGTTTTTTTCTTCCCGCGCAACTTGCACGCTCTCCTTGTCGTTACTCTGGATAAATGTCGCGCGTTTGTCGGCAGCTTGGGCCCGCTGGTGAGCAAGGTGAAGGAGTACCAGGTGGAGACGATCGTGGACACGCTGTGCACCAACATGCTGTCCGACAAAGAGCAGCTGCGAGACATCTCGTCCATCGGCCTCAAGACCGTCATCGGCGAGCTGCCGCCCGCGTCCAGCGGTGAAACCGCCGCCGTTGTCGTCTTTGTCGTCGGCATCATCATCATCGTCGTCGTCGTCGTGACATCACATGTGGCGCCCGTCCCCCCCTCGCAGGCTCGGCCCTGGCCGCCAGCGTGTGCAAGAAGATCACGGGTCGACTGACCAGCGCCATCGCCAAGCAGGAGGACGTGTCGGTGCAGCTGGAGGCGCTCGACATCATGGCCGACATGCTGTGCAGGTACGAGGGATGGCCTTTCAAATGCCATCGCAGAAAAAGCAATGACATTTTTTGAGGTGTGCCCGATTTCTCCCCACCCCAAAGAAAGAATTCAACTCGTCTTTGTCGATGACATGAATGGCTCTGCCTTGTGATGGGTTTCAGACAGGGGGGGCTGCTGGTCAACTTCCATCCCTCCATCCTCAGCTGCCTTCTGCCTCAACTCACCTCGCCCAGGCTGGCCGTCAGGAAGGTGAGGGAGCGTCTGGTCTCGCCGCGCGTGTGGCCGCCGTAACCCTGCCGCCCTCATCCCCCAGCGGACAATCATGGCGCTGGGACACCTGGTCATGTCCTGCGGCAACCTGGTCTTCATCGACCTCATCGAACACTTGCTGAGCGAGCTGGGGCGCAACGACAACATGTCCACCACCAGGACGTACATCCAGTGCACCGCCGCCATCAGCAGGCAGGCCGGACACCGCATCGGTCAGCCCGCGCCCGCGCAGGACGCGCGCCATCTCGACGCAACCCAACGCTCACTCGAGCCTTTGTGCCCCCCTCTCAGGAGAGTACCTGGAGAAGATCATCCCGCTGGTGGTCAAGTTCTGCAACGTGGATGACGACGAGCTGAGAGAGTACTGCATCCAGGCCTTTGAGTCCTTCGTCAGGAGGTGACGCACGCACCTACTCGAGAGGAAGCGCGACGGGACGTCGCGCGTCGTAGTTACCGTGACCAAAATGTTGACGCTGAGCAGCGTTACAAGATACTGTTAAAGTGGGAGGTGGCATGTAAGAAAAAAAAAAAAAAGTCATGACATGTCGTTTTTCCTTTCATTTACAGTTTTCAGTCGTATTGTTGGACAAATTCTTTCCATTCATACGCGGACGTACGATAAGAAAACTGGATGAATCCATGCGGGAACTTTTTTTCGCGGGGTATCCAACTTCTATCAAGCCGTTCAAACGGCGTACTTTTGAATGCGCCACGTTGACGCGTTGCGGGCGGGTGGCTTCCTCAGGTGTCCCAAAGAGGTGTACGCCCACGTTCCCACCGTCATCTCCATCTGCCTGCGCTACCTGACCTACGACCCCAACTACAACTTTGACGACGAAGACGAGGACGACAACGCCATGGACGCCGAGCAGAACGACGAAGACTACCAAGGTCTTGAAACCGTTGTGCTCATTGGTGGCAACCGGTTTTTGAAATTCATTCCGGGGCTGCAAAGAAATATCTTCCAAGCGGATTCGTTGATGAGTTGTCTTCAAAATGCATTTTCATCTTGCCATTTCGAGCAAGTCCCTTGAAGCGCTCGAGTGGCCTTTGGACAGATTCACGCCGACTGTAAACGCGACTTTGGGGCGCGGGGGCTTGCAGGCAGCGACGACGAGTACAGCGACGACGACGACATGAGCTGGAAGGTTCGGCGGGCGGCGGCCAAGTGCCTGGACGCCGTGGTCTCCACGCGGCACGAGATGCTGCCCGAGTTCTATCGCTCCGTGTCCCCCGCGCTGGTGTGCCGCTTCAAGGTGTGTTCTTCCCGCCGCCCGCTTATCTTGCGCTGGGCTAACGTTGCGCACGCACGCTCACCCATCTATGCGCCCTCGCCTGTAGGAGAGAGAGGAGAACGTGAAGGCGGACGTGTTCCACGCCTACCTGTCGCTGCTCAAGCAAACGCGGCCCGCTCAGAGCTGGCTGGCCGACCCCGACGCCATGGAGCAGGGGGACACGCCGCTCACCATGCTGCAGAGTCAGGTGACCGTAGGAGGAAGGGCGGACCGCTTCGGATCCATACAATAATGTGTCGCGTGCCTGCGCTGGATGTTAACGGCCGTGCGGCGCCCCTTAGGTAGCCATGATTGTGAAGGCGCTGCACAAGCAGCTGAAGGAGAAGAGCGTGAAGACGCGCCAGTGTTGCTTCAACATGCTGACGGAGCTCGTCAACGTGCTGCCGGGAGCCTTGACGCAGCACATCCCCGTGCTCATACCAGGTAGCGCCGCCGCACGCGCTTTCCCGAGAGCGGCACTTCCTCTGCCTGCTGACGAGGGCCAACGGCAGCTTTGCGTGTGGCGTGACGAGAGCGCCTGCTTTTCAGGGATCATCTTTTCCCTCAACGACAAGTCGAGCAGCTCCAACTTGAAGATTGACGCGCTGGCGTGCCTTCACGTGGTCATGGTCACGCATCCCGCCCAGGCCTTCCACACCCACGTCCCTGCCCTGGTCCCCCCCGTGGTGGCGTGCGTCGGGGACCCCTTCTACAAGATCACCTCGGAGGCTCTCCTGGTCACGCAGCAGCTGGTCAAGGTGAACGGCGACCGCCGGCCAGCCTCGGCCTTTTGACGGCCTCCCGCCTTTCGGCGCCTCACCCGCTCCGCTGCTTCGGGCCTGCAGGTCATCCGACCCCTGGACGGCCAATCGGAAGGCTTGGAAAGTTTTGACCCCTCGCCCTACATCACCGACTTGTTCAGCTGTACAATAAGACGCCTCAAAGCCGCCGACATCGACCAGGAAGTGAAAGAGCGCGCCATTTCCTGCATGGGACAGATCATCTGCAACCTGGGTAACGATGCCGAGTGGTTGTTTGTGCTTCAGCTTCCTGTTGGCTTTTCCTCACTCTACCCCCACCCCCCCCCCCCCCCCCCAGGCGACCGCCTCCCCTCTGAACTGCCCGGAACGCTCTTGATCTTTTTGGAACGTCTGAAGAATGAGATCACACGCCTCACCACGGTTAAAGGTCAACACCCTCATGACCGGTCGCACGCGCGCGAGGAACATGCATGGGGAGAAACTTAACTCAAATGGGGAGTTGGGTTTTTAGGGGGGTGAAATTGAGGTTTGTCTGAGGTGGGACAGGCCGGCGCTTTCGATGAGCCGTTGTGTTTGTTTTGGAACCAAAGCTTTGACGCTGATCGCCGGCTCCCCGCTGAAAATCGACTTGCGGCCCGTCCTCCCCGACGCCATCCCCATCCTGGCCTCCTTCCTGCGCAAGAACCAGCGCGCGCTCAAGCTCTGCACGCTCGCCGCACTCGACATCCTCCTCAGGAACTACAGGTACCAGCCTTTGGCCTCAGCGCAGAATGAGTCACTCAATCTTAGTGATTTTTTTTTTTTTGAACTGAACAACAGAGAATGCGGGGAAGCAAATGAACAGAATAAATATCTGCGTCTGCATGCGTACTTAAAAAGCGTACAATTCGGAACGCGATGAGGCGCAAGCGAGCTCCTCGCTCGTGCCGCGCAACAGCCTGCTTGTAATTGAATCTTCACACAGCGAGCTGCGTAGGAGCCGGAAACGATTGATTATAGAGTAGGGAGAGATGGAAAACGGGGAGGAGATGGCTCGTTCCCAAACGGTCAAATGAGCGGCCAGTGGTCATGCCCTTGCCAAAAGTGTTCTTCCGCCCGCCCACTGGTTGAGCACCTGCCCCGGGTCTTGAGGCCGGTCCTGGGAGCGGGCGACCCCAGCTCAAATCCCACCCTGCCCGACTGGAGTCCGGCACGGGGCGCGCTAACCTTGTCGTCTCCGCCGGCGGTCAGCTCGGCGGTCACGCCGGTGATGGTGGACGCCGTCCTGGCCGAGCTCCCGCCGCTGATCTCGGAGAGCGACATGCACGTGTCGCAGATGGCGCTGAGCTTCCTGTCCACGCTGGCCGTGACGCACCCGTCGCTGCTGGGCCAGCTGAGCGGCGGCAGCATCCTCACGCAGCTCATCGCGCTCGTCAGGTCGCCGCTGCTGCAGGGGGGCGCCCTCGCCGCCATGTTGGACTTCTACCAGGTGCGCCGCAACGCTCGCACATGTTCAATGTACATGGAATGGGATTTCAAGAATTCAGTTGTGTTTGAAAGATTGACAGTTGAGCTGTGGTTAATGAGCCCAAGAACTGTCTTGAAAGCCAACACGTCGGGACACTTGACGGGGCTTTCAAGCTCAAGGTGTCAAAGGACTTGGAGCAGCCGGGAGGTCGAACAGCACTTGGACGGCTCCATGCCCGCCTTCCCATCCGTTTCCTTCCGTGCAGGCGCTGGTGTCCACCGACACGGCGGGCCTGGGCTACATGGACCTGCTGCGGATGTTGACGGGCCCGGTTTACTCGCAGAGCGCGGCGCTGCCTCACAAGCAAGCCTACTGCTCCATCGCCAAATGCGTGGCCGCGCTCACCAGGGCGTGTCCGGCCGAGGGGCCCGCCGTGGTGGGCCAGTTCATACAGGTCGGTAACGGCGCCGCCGTGTGGCCAAAGGCGCCGGCGCGGCTCACGCGTTTGCTCGCCGCCGCCAGGACGTGAAGAACAGCCGCTCCACGGACTCCATTCGGCTGCTGGCGCTGCTCTCCTTGGGCGAGGTGGGCCATCACGTGGACCTGAGCGGCCAACCGGAGCTCAAGACCGTCATCCTGGACGCCTTCTCGTCCTCCAGCGAGGAGGTGACGCCCGCGCCCTCGCCGCTTCTCCGAACGGGACGCGTTGGCCCGGACAAACGTGGCACCAAGAGCGCGCCCGACAAATTTGCGCTCTGAGGGATGCAACGAGACGGTCACCATTTGAACCCCCCCGCTCCTTCTTTTTGCCGCTCCGTCTCAGGTGAAGTCGGCGGCCTCGTATGCGCTGGGCAGCATTGCGGTGGGGAACCTTCCGGAATATCTGCCCTTTGTCCTGCAGGAGATTTCCTCGTCCAAGCGGCAGTACTTGCTGCTGCACTCGCTCAAGGAGATCATCAGTGAGTCTGCGCGCCCGCCCGCCCGCGTACATTGGCGCGCCCGCGTTTGTTTGCGTATTGACGGCCCCGCGCGTTCAGGTTCGGCATCGGTGTCCGGCTTGAAGCCGTACGTGGAGTCGGTGTGGACGCTGCTGCTCAAGCACTGCGAGTGTCAGGAGGAAGGAACCCGCAACGTGGTGGCCGAGTGCTTGGGGAAACTCACGCTCATCAACCCCGAAACGCTGCTGCCGCGTCTCAAAGGATACCTGCTCTCAGGTGAGAGGGCGTCTGAGCGAGACCGGACTCTCGTGCGACCTTTGGCTGTGGTTGAATGCCGCGTGGGCGCCCGCAGGCTCGTCGTACGCCCGAAGCTCGGTGGTGACGGCCGTCAAGTTCACCATCTCGGACCAGCTGCAGCCCATCGACCCGCTGCTGAAGAACTGCATCGGTACGTCGACGCGCGCGCGCTGCGCTCCCGCCGCTTGTGACGCGCGTGCGTGCGCGTGTGCCAGGTGACTTCCTGAAGACGCTGGAGGACCCCGACCTGAACGTGCGGCGCGTGGCCTTGGTGACCTTCAACTCGGCGGCGCACAACAAACCCAGCCTCATCCGGGAGCTGCTGGACTCGGTCCTGCCGCAGCTTTACAACGAGACCAAAGTGCGCAAGGAGCTCATTCGGGAGGTAAGCGACACCGGCCGCGCGTCGGGACAACTGCGGCGTCTGCTGCTTTAGCCGTCCCATTCTATGGTGCCAGTTTTTTTGCTTTGCGCTTTAAATGTACTTCGTGTGTGTGTGTCTAAAATGGCGTGCAGGTGGAGATGGGCCCGTTCAAACATACGGTGGACGACGGGCTGGACCTGCGCAAGGCGGCCTTCGAGTGCATGTACACGCTGCTGGACAGCTGCCTGGACCGCATCGACATCTTCACTTTCCTCAACCACGTGGAGGATGGCCTCAAGGACCACTACGACATCAAGGTGGCAAGCGCTCCCCGGCCGGCCGGCCGCCGTCCGTTGCCCGTCGGCGAGCCCGCCTGACGCGCTCTCTCCCGTCTGTCGCCCTCGCAGATGCTGACCTTCCTCATGCTGGCCCGACTGTCCTCGCTCTGTCCCAGTGCCGTCCTACAGCGGTTGGACCGACTGGTCGAGCCTCTCAGGGCCACCTGCACCACCAAGGTGCCACTCCACACACACACAGACCATAGACAATGATCCCTCGCTTCAGTACATTGCGTTTAGGGCTTGTCCGAAAGCAGCACGTCATCTTAATTGTCATCTCACAAACACATGGGCTGCGCGGGGATAGCTGGCCAGGAGCTAGCTGGAGGCTAACAGCAGCCACACGGTCGGAGCCTAACGTGAGAGCCGCCTTCTACGCCGCCAACACAAGTCTCTGCGCCTCTCTCAAAAGGAAATTAATTTAACGCATAAGGTTTTATCATTTAAGATATCAGCAAAAACGTGTACTGCTGTAGTCTTTTGTCTCCAGTATGTAAAGTATAATCACTGTTGACATATTTTAAACATGCTGTTGGTACCCACATACACTGACACAAAAATTCCGAGCAAACCCTCCGCCGCGGTTTTTCAATTATCGCGGCCAGGTCCCGCTCCCTGTTAACCGCCATAAGTGAAGGGATCACTGGACATGTTGCAATAATGCAGGGTATCTGCAGATGAGGTCAAAGTTCACTCTGGAATCCGAGTCGACCCAAATGTGTGCGCGTGCGCTTCAGGTGAAGGCCAACTCGGTGAAGCAGGAGTTTGAGAAGCAGGACGAGCTGAAGCGTTCGGCAATGCGAGCGGTCGTGGCGCTGCTGACCATCCCCGAGGCCGAGAAGTCACCGCTCATGTCCGAGTTCCAGTCGCAGATCTCGTCCAATCAGGAGTTGGCGGCCATCTTCGACTCCATCCAGCGGGATTCCGGCTCAGCCAACATGGAGTCCATGGACACCAGCTAGGCCAGCCCGCGCACGCACGGACGGACGCACGATGCGACATGGCACCCTGCTGCTGGAGCGACAACCCCGCGGCATGTTCCCATGACACACACACACACACACGTAGTGACACACCCTCCTAGCGATTGGTCGTTCCCATGATGCATTGCACTGAAAAGTCGTGCAAACACACAGACAAAATTTGGCTTTCCTCCCCCCCACCCCTTTTTTTTTTTTTTTTGCCAAGTGGAGAACAGGTATCGACCTGATTGACCGCCATTGTGTTATAAACTGGGCAAGTGGCACTTCCTGCCTGAGGCCTGCTGAGCTGTGGGAGTTTGCTAGCTTTGCGTATTCTTTTTTGTTTGTTTTGTTTTTCCTTATGGGATAGTGGTGGCGGACAGTTGGGTGCCACTGAAGCAGGTTGTTCCCCGTTATGGACCGATCGGCTTCTCCCGTTCACACACAAACTTGCCCTCGACGCCAACTCCTGAAGAAGGAAGTGGGGAAGTAAATGTTGGAGCGTGTTTGCAGACCCGATGGGATGCTTGTGGGCACCACGGTAACATTTGCTGCTGGGTCTATCTGGTGAGAACTGGTCTGCTCTTGCGTATCGCCCAAAAGTATACTCGCACACATGTCATATTTTTACATGAATAATCAGCATGCTGAACCAGTGTTTAGCGTGTCTCCCTCACAGTTGTGAGGATCTTGGTTTGAATCCCAGCTTGGGTGTGCGCGTGTGAGTTTTCCGGTTCCCACTCCCACGTTCCAAAAAAAGATTCATGGGTGATGCGGGAGAAGAAAAATCCACAAGTGCCGGGATTCGAACAGAGAACCTCACTTCAATCTCGACGTTGCCCATTTATGAAACATTTCAAAGCTGAAGAGATGCAGGAAGATCAAAGATGATTTTTGGAACACAAGAAAATAAAGAAAAGCATAAGTTACATTTTGTTTTGTTTCCACTTTTTGGTTCAGCAGCAATTCAAAAACAGGAAGCGCGCGCGCGTGTGTCAGTTAAAGGGAAGTCGCTATTCTTGGTGAGTCCTTCCTGTTTGGGTGTGGCTTCGCAACCTTGCGTCTGTGTAAATGTCATTCCTTTGCTGTATGGTGCAATGTTTGACATGAATATTTGGATGTACGGTGTAAGATTTTCCTGGAAGCAACCATATTCGCAACGTTTCATAGCTCACAAATATTAAGCCGGTCTCGTAGACAAATGGACCGTATTGAGTTGGGACTACATGAACTTCCGGTACGCCACTTGTTTTGAAATGTGAAGCCGGACGTCCGCGTATGTCTTCCTGTCGTTGACTTGATGTGGGCTGAAGAGGGAGCGGCTGGTGGTCGAGCTACGTTCGCGCGGAACCGGAGAGAGAGCGCGAGAAGAGCAGCCGACGGCTGGATGACGGTGAGGCTTGCTTTCAGTCTTCACCCCCACCTCCCACTCCTTGTTACTTGTTCGACTTTTTTGTCGTCGGCGTGCTACTTGAGACTCGACGCCCCGCGAGCACTTTTGACAGGCGGCCGGGCTGGGCTGGGCTGGGCTCAGGAGGGGGGGGGGGGGGTGCCGGCGGGGTGGGGGG
>CAAKHF010024111.1:67947-124150 GCA_901007745.1 Hippocampus kuda | reverse complement strand
CCGCCCCAACCTCCACACCCTTTTTTTTTGTTACTGCAGCTCAACGATGAAGCTAAAATTAGTAGTGGACGTGACAAAATTTTCAGGCCATAGACTAGTAAAATAGTGGCACTGCAGCTCCCCGTGGTCCAATGTAACTCATTAAAAGAAATGACTGCTGTAAACAAAGAACGGGTTCTTGTTTTGTCTGCTGACCGCTGACCTTGACATGCTCACAGACATGCTTTTGTTTCCAGGAGCAAAAAAAAAAAAAATTGAACTGACCTTCACACTACTTGTTGAAAATAGGTCCTATTATGTTATCCGAGAACTGCATTGAGGGGCGGGGGTGTTTTGTTTTCTTTTGGCCACACAACGGCCGGAATATATTTCACTTGAGCAGCACAAGATAGCTATCACACATTGTTATTCAAAAAATTAATTGAACTGCTGTACTTGACTTTTTCATCTCGAGATACTATGGCTATTTTGAATGCGTGTGAGTTAGTAGGCGAGTGGAAAAATGAAATTGGGGGAATTCTCAAGAACTTTTTTTTCCCCCCTCAATAAGACCCCTTTGGGATCTAATTTCCTAAACCGGGCTAGTTTCACTCTCTATTTTTGTCCAATCTCTCCTCACCGCGTCCGATAGTGCTCTTTAGGGCATTATTTTTAGCTGGGGCCAGCCTAAAGTAGTGCAACACACCATACGCACGAGCTGCTTGTCTGTGATGGATTAGGCTTTTCAAAAGCGTTTATTGTCATGATATAGAAACAGTATCACAATGCAGGCAGGAAAACCACGAGGACAATCTATTCAGGGGACAGAGAACTTATTTAGATTTAATTTCCTGCATCATTGTAGTGGTAGTCTGCTTTCTATGCTGAATGTCTTGGATTCAATCCTCAGTGGATTTAAAAGTCTTTTAATGGCTTGTGTGAGGTGCTCTAGATTGAACAAGCAATTTGCTCTATTGACTGACGCTTGCACTTAGATGGTTCAAAGTTTGGTATTTTTTAGGATGATAACAAACCTCCAGTAGCTCCTAATATTACTCCATTATTGTGCATTTCCCTGCTGTCGTACTGTGAAGCAGTAGTACTGTATCATCATTTAATTCCACTTCTTGAAGTTGGAGTGGAGCTACACGGCTGAACATTGCTGATTGGTCAAAGACAGCCTCACTCTATCGACGAATGTAGTGTGCCACCTCGCCATTTTACCTTTGGAACCCAAAGTGCTAAAAACTGGGCCTTTCAAAATGGTTTCCTGCAAGTTGGGAGCATACGATTGGCCAAAATCTATAAATCAATAATGACATGTTTTGTATGAAAGAAAGAGGTGTCTTCTACAAAATCTTTCTATTTCTGTTTTTACCCTTTCATGCACCAATAATGATAACCTGTAACCTGATAACATGATAGGCAGTCCACTATAGTAACCTCTATCCTTGAAAGGGTTAAAATCTCACATTCAGTGTTTTTGTTTTTTTTAACTTAAGGGACCTTGCCATCTATGGACCACAATGATTTCATTTGCTCCCTTCTGTTCACTCGATAAAAGGATTGGACATTAATGGTTAAACAGAGGCGGTGTTGTAATGTTAAATGCCATATCCGTCTTGGTTTTTGTTGTTGTTGATGTCATCATGCATCCACATGTCACGGTCTAGCGGGTTCCTCAGATGAGGTCAAATGAAATGCAGAAATGCGCTTAAAATTAGTTCCATTGCCTCTGGAATCTTTGGGTCATAAGGGAACAATTGATTGAATATAAGTATGTCTGAGGATGAGGCCGGTCTCCTCTATTCTCCAACGGTGGTTATAAAAAAAAAAAGAAAGAAAAAAGGAAACGGCTTAGTTTAATAACAGATAATCCAGTTACAAACTCGTGTTACTGGTCAAACGATTTTCTTTCCAGGTTGTGGCTTTGTGATGTGAATGGAACGTGAAGCTCTGGGAGTACTGAGGCAAAGGTTTTGGTTTGCTGTCGGGCTCCCACAAGCTTTGCCCTCGACTTTGACTCCGATTTGCACACTTAAATCCAATGTCTCTAACAGCCTGATATGAGCTGCGAGATACTCTCTAGATATATCATCGAAGTTTAACATGCTTAAATAGGGCGAGGGAAGGTGCAGGTGATTATTTAATTAACGCAATTAAAATGTATAATGCAAACACCATTTTTAGTCGCCAGTTATGTGAAATGTTTATTCTGAAATTGGAAAAATGTTTGCCATAGAGTTTTATAATTTATAACTTATTGTAGTTTGGGAATGGGACTATTTTTTCATGAATTAGGGAGAAGTAGTAGAAAATGTGTTGTTCTCTACTAACTACATCCCTTCAATCTGAAACCTTTGCAATGTTAAGTCAGGGGTGGATGAATGATGGAGACGTTTCCGGTGGCAGACAGACTAACAGCGACGTCAGCACTGTTATGGTGTCGAATCCTGAGCGGAGCTGCTATCGTGCGAGTGGAAACCATCAGCATCAGTTTGCTGGCCAGCAAATGCAAAGAATTCAGCCGCGGCGATTGTTGGACCGGAGCCATTGTGGATACCAGGTACCAACAGTATCACTCACTCTTCATTATGATAACCCCTTGTGATTTGCAGTGAATACGAACTGACTCCTGCCATGAATAGCGAAAAACTGATAGATGAAAAAAAAAAAGTTTATAATTGCCTATATTAATAGTTAAAACCATATTATCTGTTTTATGATGGCTTACCGATTTGGTTCTTATTTCTGTCATCGTGGTTTTAAAGTTTAATATGTCTCACTATGCTATTTTAGAAACCTGCCGTTGGACTACAGCTGCAAACTTGCGTTCATGCCAAGTCCGGCGCATTTACACTGTTTATTCTTGTGTTGATTAATGTGAACTGTCCCAATGAAAGAAAGAAAAAGGAAAAAAAATATATATACCCAAAAATATGACCCCGAAACAATTTGATATGATTTCAAACTCACAAAGTTAAAAACAAACCAAAAAAAAAAAGGTTCCCTGCAACTTCCAATAACAACCCAGGCTAAACTTGTCTTCTCGTTGACATGTAAAAATTCTAGTCGAGACGTATCACATCAATATATTGTACTTACTTTTTTGGCTTCCTAGAGTATTTCACACAAAAATAACCCCACAAAAATGCAAATGGATGAGTTTTACATGCAACTAATATGTAGGGGATTACTGTACACACTAGATATCATACACGACTGTCAAACCAGAGACAGCTTGAACAGACCACTAGAGGGGGTGCTGTTAAACACAGGGATTTTCGTATACAATACTTTAGATGATTATTTAATTCGCAGTTTGGGTGTAAGCATTTTAATGCTCCTTTTAAGGGTGAAGTCTAAATTTGTTAAGTTTAGGATTGATTTGAACTTTCAGAAAACCATTCAAATGCTGAGCATGGCGGCCCTCACAGTGCTGAGGTGCCAGGTTCAATTCTAGCTCCGGCATCCCTGTGTGGAGTTTATATGTTCTCCCTGGGCCTGTGTCGGTTTTCTCTGGGTATTCCGGTTTCCTCCCATATTTCAAAAACATTCATGGCAGGCTGATTGAACACTTGAAATTGTCCCGAGGTGTGAGCGTGGATGGTTGTTCGTGTCTATGTGTGCCCTACGATTGGCTGGCAACCAGTTCAGGGTGTCCCCCGCCTACTGCCCGAAGACAGCTGGGATAGGCTTCAGCACCCCTTGCGACCCTTGTGAGGATAAGCGGATCAGAAAATGGATGGAAGAATGGATGCTGAGCACAGATGAAATCTGAGTGACTTGTCCGTGAACGTTTGACCCCTTCATTTTAAAACACACACACACACACACACATGCGCGCGCGCACACAAAACATTACCTTACCTAAGTAGTGTGCTGTCCAAGAAGCGCCCACATGAAGGGGATGCTTTTATGTTAGCATTTCCAAAGCTATTCAGAGAATCTCCGTCTAAACCACTTGGTCTTTCAATGAGAACATCCCACCTCATAGAAGCTCATTCCTGGCGAGCCGAACGTGCCTCCTGACTCAAAACTACGTTGTTTGGCTGGGTTACGCAGCCAGGCTAGGATTTTAAGTAATCAAGGAATGTTACCCATGAGTGAATGAGGTGTTATTTTTCCGAGTTTGTACAAGGAAAGTCAAGTGTCATCATTAAAACATAGAAGTCATTTTCTCCGATCTGCTTGCCTAACCTTTTCTGAAGACGAGAGACATTTTACGTCTTGAGGAAAAACACGTAGTCCTCACCGCCGTGTTTCTGCACAGTGGCTCTGAAAGATGATCCCGAGGAGGAGCGCATTTATTCATTTTCCAGTGGATTTTGTGGAGTCAACACAAAGATGGAGTGAAGTGGAGACAGGAGGGTGCCATGGGACAGCTTACAGTGTGGAATGACTGGAAGCAAGCACTTTTTTCCAAGCTGTTCTCAGTAATGCCGTTTCTCCCACCTCATTGTTTTTTCATCTTCAGAGCCGAGGCTCAATTCATGCAATTCACGTGACATTTGTCTTGGCTTGCTCCAGCAGCTCCATACAGGGTACTTTAATGTGATCACTCTACTCTGGTCCGTCATCATTCAGTCGATTGAACACTTTTCATCCGCTAAGCAAAATGGCCTCAGGAATATCCCACGAAATCATTGGCTCCATTGCTCAATGAATGAAGTGCTGGAGCCATCTAGTCACGCAACCCTCATAAACTGCGCTCATAGAAAGGGGGACTCCAGTTATATTTGATTACCCCCAGTCCAATCTTTGCTGTCGTTTTCTGTTCATTCCACCCACGTGCATCTTCCCGACAGTTTGTCCTGACAACTTCTTCACTGCCTGTTAAATCTATATTCTTTTTTTTTTTTTTTTGGCAAGTCCAGAAATGTTGTGCAAGACAATCCCATCAACTACATGACTTCATTCTATTTTTTTTTTTCAGTGTGTTTTTTAAAATTGGCTTTTGGCTACCCAAGCGCACCTCCCTGGCTCTCCCATTGGAAGCGTGAGTGTCCATATTTGTAGGGTTTCCGGGAGGGAGAAATAGTCAAGGGGGGCTGTTCTGACTCTCCCCTCCACATTTCACTGATTGGGTGCAGACTGTGCGGCTCCTCCGTGGGCTTGGCCTGAGGCCACCTGGCAGCCAAACAAAGGTGCCCTTCCTGGCCTTGCTCAAACTGAAATGCAGCCACAGGCCATGCAACCTGGAAACTCAGATTCTCATTCATCTGCACAGAAATTACATCAGATATTCTCAATCCCAGTGGCGGCCCTTTGAAGGTCTTACTGTACTGTGAAGCTCGAAGACCATCAGCATCTCAGATAACCATATGCAACTGCACACGCAACACTTTTATCAGCGCTGTAAGGATGGATTGAAGTGCAGCCCTAAAATATTATGTCAGAAACAGTTTGGAACGGAAAACCTCTTCCACCCAAGACTTTGAAGTACTCCTTTAAGCAAACAAAGAATTGCTTTTTAGTGCAGCCAATTGCAATAAAAAAAGATTATCTTGCTCTCTTTCAATATGGCATGTCATTTTGAACTGTAACATCAGTGGCATCATTCATTATAATGATGTTAAAAAAAAAAAATCACTTCACCCTGCAGTTCCTCCTTGGTTGACTCCCAGAACATCTAGTGTAGTTTTTCCCTGTAGCTCGTAGTGTAGTTCGACACCCCATTTGCAAGGCAGGACACTTTCTTGGAAATAGCTGTGAGGAAATCTGAATTTGGCTTTCAACTATTGCCCAAGGTCTCTAGCTTTGGATACGGATGGAGAGAAGTCGGATAAACTCGTCCCAAAGTCCAGGTTAAAAAAAAAAAAAAAAAAAAGAAGTCAAACTACAATGGCACTCATTTGAGTGTAGGCAATGGCAAAACATGTCAATGTAATTTGTTTCATTGAAAAATTACATGATTGGTGATACTATTCCACCCGTCTCTTTGTTATATGCACTGTACTTTACACAATGGTTGCCAACTACCCCACATCACAAAGCATAAAAAAAGCTTTTAAAGTTCATTAATTTAACTGAAGAGTTGAACCCTTTCATGCAACCTGTAACCAGGGGTGTCAAATTCGTTTTTTGTCACGGGCCACTTCGGTGTTACGGTTTCCCTCGGAGGGCCGGTGCAAAATCTCAACGTTATTTATTACCCATGACAATTTGACATTTCGGTACAGATTTCAGCAATAATCATGATAGTCGACACACATGATTTGCTCCCGCGAGCCACATAAAATGACGTGGGGGGCCAGATGTGGCCCCCGGGCCTTGACTTTGACACCTGTGCTGTAACCTGATAACATGATAAGCCATCCACTGTAGTAACCGCTGTCCCTGCAAGAAGTGTGTCGGTTAGCTGGGATACTTCCTTCCCGCACAGTAATTGGAATACAAAATGGAGGGCAAGTCTCTAATTTGAACTTCTTGTCCCTTAGGATCAACATTCAGACGAAACAAGTGCGCCATATGCGAAGGTTCCCACAAAATCTTCCATCTCTTCTGGACCACCCCATCACAGTCACATCAGGACCCGTGATAGTTCCGTTCTCTCCCCAAAGCCACCCAGCGAGGCCCGAGAGGGCACGATCAGGAAACCAGCAACAGCACGCCTCGTCAAGTAAGCGCTGCCTTCCGTATTTACTCCTGATTCTTGTTGCTTCTGGCGTGAGAATATATGGCGTTGTGAAGTTCAAGAGGACAAGGCTAATTCTAATGAGAGTTCCAACATGTGCGCTGTGCTCCACGTCTCTTTTGGCTGCAGGGTGGATCTGCCTCTTCGGTAAACAACCTCCACACAGGCCCGATTTCTGCCTGAACCATAAACACAACGTGGTTCAGTGGAAGGGCCGGGCTCGCAGCGCCATTTAAATCCTGTTTGGTTTGGAGATAAGCTGAAGAGCACAGGAGGGAAAATTAAGGGAAAAGAGTGAAACGGTGCTTAACGGCGAGTTCCCCCACTCACTTTCTGACTTTATTACCACACCATTTGGCCAAATTACACAAGAAAGACAAACCCCTGTGATCAGAGACTCCTCTATTAGTTTAATGCTCTGTGCAGGTGCGATGGCTTGATCACACTCACAAAATCTGTCCGTGAGGTTACAGCTGTGCACACTGTACAGTATATTTCGCCATGTTTACATACGGCGTGGATGTTAGCAGGCTTGTTGAAAGCCTGACGGGAGAATGTTACTATTGTGGAGACTGGCCGGGAAGTGTTCTGTTTGCTGCCGTGTTTTCATTCATTCACCTCGCTGGCAAGCTAATACTTTGTAGTTAAACGAACAGAGGTGCAGCCCAGGGCTTGTAGTGAAGGTTAGTGCAGCCGGTTAGGTGTCGTGTTTGCTCCTGGGTGTGTGTGCGTGCGTGCGCGCGTGTGTGTGTCTCTTCCTGGCAGTTGCCGTGTTTACCCACTGCATGTGGAATTCCAGAGCAACCTTCCCCTCCCCAAAGCCGACCCCCCTCTCCTCCAACACTCTCCTCCGTGCTGCATTTTTGTGGTCGACCAGTGTGACAGGGGAGAGTGTGGGAAAAACGGAAGCTTCAGGACCAAAAAGCACTGATGGAAACAATGCAACGAAAGAAGAAAGAGAATGGAAACGAGTGACAGAAAATTCAACTCTGTCCGGGGGAATAGAGATGATTGTTTGCAGAGAACGGTGGGATAATAAGTTGCTTCCCTTCTAGCGCTCATTTTAGGGGCAACCTTATCCTGCTGTTATCTGATATTCATCCCAGTGTATGCCTAAGCCTGTCGACTTACAATGGAATCACTGTGCTTGGTTTATTCATACAGTTCAAGGTTATCCACCTTCCCCTCACCGGCTGTTTAACTGCACACCGCACCATACAGTACAAACGTGCCACTGATCAGTGTGACACTGGCTCGTTTCATCTGTTTATCGGAGGAATGTTTCACTTGTGGGACTGTTTCACAAAGGCCTAGTCATTTGTGGAGATAGGCAATTTAAATGTAGAGCAAGTCCTGAGAACGCCATCCATCATAATAACGCAAAAGTGTCTACCAGATGCAGACAAAGCGAACATTATTCCATTGCGTCAAGATGTCGCAACTCATCTGCTCCTTTGGCTTCTCAAGCATCGACCCAGTGAGTCATGTTTGTAACTCCCATGATTTGTACGGCTCAGTTTTTTACGCTGGATGCCCTTGCTGATGCAATACGCTCATTGAGCCAGAGTTGAGATCGGCACTGTAGATATCCAATGGCTGAGTGCTGGGGCAGGGAGCCAAAGCCAAAGCAGCACCATTTACATGACCAATGCCACCGCTTGAATATGGAGTGACAATCAAAAACCTCACAATCTCCCCAAAGTCCAGCGCCAACATTGATACTGGCTGGAAAGGAGAAGCCGCAAGGAGACAAGATCACTTTTATACTGCCGACTTTCTGCCTCAGCCAACATGTGGCACACGCATGTGCAGCAAACTTGCCTGAAGTTGGTATCACATGGGTCGAGCAACATTCTCTGTCCTATCAACATACCGCAGCTGCCAACCCGAGGCGCTGCGAGGTCTTAACGGTGGGATGACTTCAGCGAAGCCTTTGAAAGCAGCAATTTGTAACACAAATAAATGGGCCTGTTTGGTATTTTGTTTGCGCGCTTTGGCGAGTCCCAGCTGTAGCTACGGAAACCGCTGGCTGTCGTGTGGCATTACTAATAGGGTGACAATTACAGGAGTGCCATTAATGTCAGCCTCGCTGCCGCTTTCACTCCCTATTAATCAGCCACAACGGGAGTTATTTGCACAGAGTACCGTATACACGCTGGAGCTGCCAAAAGCCTGTTTATGGTTGAACTCAATCTCCTTTGGTCAGTCCGAATAACATTACAACAGGCAAGTTACCTGTGCGCACAACAAGGTGTACACTTGATCGCACTCTTCGAATTGAAGCCACATGCAGCGTTTATGGCTGCCCGGCTCTCAAAGTGACCGAATGAGAGATTGTTGACAAAGAAAGTGATGTGAAAACCCTGAGGTCAAGTTCCCCGCCACCCCCCCCCACCCCCTATCCACCCTCTCCATATGAAAGGAGTTGCTTCCTGTCAAAGTATGCCACGCTTAAAGAGGGCCAATTCTATTTGTGGTTGTGTAATGGTATGAAAGAACAACTGTGCAGCCCCTTACAAGGAGGCAGTGTGTACCCTCATTACCTGGTTAATGCTCTTCTGGAAGGCGGTCGCCACGGGGTGAGAGGTTAATACCAGCTAAGCTTTATTTATTGTCTTCCCACCACCCGCACCCCCCTCCATCCCAAACAAAAAAAAAAATACTTAACAGAGTGAATGTATACAGTTACAGACATGCCTGCTCCTGCTCCACGCCTCGCTGGCTTTTACGATGATTTACTGCTGTTTGATTTTGTGGGGTGGAGCGGTTCGGAAGAAGATGAAGATGATTTTGTGGGAAAAAAAAAAGCCCTTGTAATGTGTCATGTCTGCAATCTGCAGGCATCATGGTGAAACACTTTGATATCAATGCACCATGTAAAAGCACACACATTCACAATTCATGCTGCAAGACAGATGTCCGCGCGCCTACTTGTCACTTCGTTAATACCATTATACGGCCTTATGCCACAGCCTCGGCCATTAAAACAAAAGTAACTCCATTCAGCATTGATTAATAGCGTCAGGTGATTAAATGTTTCTTAGCATTGATTTTAAAAGTCATAGTTGCAATTTTTTTTCTACTTCCACTTGTCCTCGACATTTGCATACCAAGATGATCAGAATTAAAATCACGACCCCAACTATTGCCCGACTATATTCAACAAGTAAGGTTACTGTTGTGATACTCAAATACATTCCCAAGCGATGCAGTCATGGAAAAAATGTTTTCGGTATGTACTACTTCATTCCAAAATCAAATTCAAAGTCAGCTGTTCATAATATTTTCATGTCTCCACTGGCTGTTATCTTATTATCTTATCTGTCCTCGAAATAGGCAGACGTCCACTCAGATGACAGCCGATGGAAGCGTGACCAGCGGGCAGCATTTGGTCTACGAGGCCATCTGTGCTAAGACAGGTGGGTCTTATGCTACGGTTCTGCACGTGCACTGAAAGTTCTGGTGCTAGTGTGAATGATCGGAGCCAGGACATGGAGAACTGATAAGCACCATGGGATATTTTTACCTCTGTGTTGCTCTCCCGGTGCTGTGTAAAGGCAGTTAGATAGATTGGAATAACTTAGCCGAGGTGATGTCATCGCTGAAGGATGAATAAAAGAGGCTGAACAATGATGGCATCTTGAAACAGAGAGGACATTCCCATCTGTTGGACAATTCTCCACAGTTCCACTTACTCTACGTTTGCCAAAATCTTGTTCACTTGCACCGAGAGAATCAAAAACCAGCTTTGGGTTTATTGCGGCTAATGTGCTGCACTTGTGGGTTTCTGCACTCACGTGTGTCCCGTCATCTTTTGGATTCTGAGCCGCTCTTTCCATCACGAGCCGGCGGCCCGGCAAAGTGTTGAGGTTATTGCAGCACCGGTGATATTAAGCAGTTTTCACCGATACACCGCACATCTGTTTGTCTGATCACGGGCCTTTTTCCATCGCAGCATTAGCATTAGCAAATCATACCATTTATCACTTCATTTGAGTGTCACAGTCAAGCCCAGGCAGAGATCAGCCTGCGTTCGTCCAAACTGAGCTGTTGGAAAAATACGCAAGCTGTGCGCCTCCCACAATATAAAAATGAGCGTGCGTGCGTGTGCGTGCGTGTGTGTGTGTGTGTGTGTGTGTGTGACCAGAACATTTCTTTCATTCTCCTCTAAGTATTGAAGCCTGGCCTAGGTTAACAAACATCTTATAAACTCATCAATTACTGTAACTGGATCCGTTGGGAACAACTTCGGCATTTCACAATGCATTTCTTTCCATCTTGGAGGGCACAGGAGGCTGCGGTAGATGCTGTACTCATGAGCCTAAAAAAAGACTTGACCCTTGACCAGCACCTTATAGGGTCTACTTTCAATGCAAGCTAACATCATCACCATCCTTTTACCATTCTTTTCAATTGAACATGTACAGCGTTCACTGTAAATGAGTACAGCCGAACAAATTTGGTCAAAAAGGTTCCTTTTCAGAATCAATATTTAGAATAAAAAGGAGATTTGTCAATGTACGCACACAAAACATTCAATTTTTGTCACAAATTAATTTACAGCGTTTTCGGACTCTGAGTTGCTCCAGATTTTAAGTGAAAAGCCTGTCAAAAAATGCATCATGAAGAAGAAAAAAGTTGCTTCATAGTGTAAATTGCATTTTTGGGAGTCATTTGTTACATAAAAACAGAGACCAAGAACAGTAGAGCTCGGATTTGCACCTCTCATTTGCTTTCAGAAATACGCGCCGACTGTGCACGGCTTCACTCCGGCTGTTCGGAAACTCAGCGCGTGGTTCAAATGTGCTCTTTGGTTATTCAGAGTGCGCCAAAAAAGGAGTGCCGAGGCCTAGTACGTCAGTTCAAGCATGAGTTGCAGGTTAGTTTATAACATAGGCTGCTTTTGGAATTGGGGGAGGGGGGGGTAGCATGGTCCAAACACGCAAACTCTCTCACACACACTCAGAGACCGAGTTGGTAGCCCTGGGGGATGCTAACTCGCGCCTCCACACTGTTATTTGTGGGGTCCCCCAGGGCACTCTTCTCTGTCCAACTCTTTTCAACATTTACATGCTTCCTCTCAGTCGTGTCGTCAACAGGCACGGAATACAATACCCTTGCTATGGTGACGACATCCAACTCGATCTCAGGGTCACCCCTTCCCCCATTCCTCCCTGCTATGTCACTCATTTGAACTCCTGCCTAAAGGAGATAAAGGCTTGGATGAGTGATTTTTTTTTTTCTTTCAGTTGAACAGCTCCAAAACGGAAGCTATCACATCGGCAATCCCCACCAGCTTCGTTCCTCCTTCATTTCCTCTGTCTCGATTCTCGGACACAACTTTTTCCTTTCCCCTTCTGTTACTGATTTGGGAGTCAGGTTTAACACCAATTTACCCTAAACCAAAGGGTGCCCATTATGTAGATCGTGATCGACCAGTAGATCGGGTACTGGTCCCAAATCGATCCGAGGGATGTAGAGGAAAAAAGAAATGGTGTCTCTGTGCATGTTAGTAATATATTTTTGTGTTAATGCACACTGCACCCTAATCATTCTATCAGTCTCACTTTCACAAAAAGTATTTAAAAAAGAAACGGGTCATCTTTAACCTGCAGTGGTGTGTGACTGCGTCACCGGAAGTTGTTAGCGATCAGCAGTCTGCAGTTGCAACTTGCGCTCAGAGTTGTTGCGCTAATCTTTTATCGTTATCATTATTCTCATTCAGAGTTTGTTTTGTACAATTCACCGAGGGGATGGGCAAAGAATGGGAATCTGGAGGGCTGAGAAGCATTTTAAAATGGTACGCGTGAGCTACGATCGTTAACAGGCTGCAAAAGTGTGTCGCATGCCTCAGTGATAGGCTGTTGCTTGTCGTGGCATGCGTGTGTACGTGCGTGCATATGCGGAGTAACGGGTCGATCCCGGCAGGTTGGTTGATCGAAAAGTAGATCTTCGGTCAAAAAAGTTTGGGCACCCCTGCCCTAAACAATCACATCCGTCATATTTGCAAAACACCCTTCTTTCGTCTCTGCAATCTTGCCAAACTCCAGCAATGTTTTTCTGAAAATGTTTCTTGGCTTTCTTTTAATTTTTTATATACATATATATTTATATATTATTTTGCTGCTAAAAAGATTTGTCGGTGACAGCTCTCGCTCTGAGAATAACGCGGCAGTCGATATTGAATGGCCTTTACTGTTAAGCTGCGCATACTCTAACAGTTAACTTAGACGCAAAATAAAATATTATTAAAATGCAACAAGTTAACATCAACAAGATGCCTTTCTCATATCATACCAAGGATACACTAAGAATGATGTAGAAATAACCGGACTTTACAATTTTGTTTAATACGGGAACGGCGGCAACACATTGCGACTCCAACTACAAGAATATCGAATAAATTGAACAAAAATCCAACACATTTCTGGGGGACCATATTTTTGTTTGTTCTGCCTCAAGGAAGCCAAATGACAAAACATATTAGTGTTAGACAACACAGGACTCTACCATTTACGTTGTCGTGCGGGGGTGAAGGGAATATTCCACTGTGACTCAAATATAAGGAGAAAATAAACGACACGTGCGTGTCTGCATTTTTGTATGGATTTGCATCCGATTTTGGTTGGATCCGGTGTGTCACATGATCCACCCCTTCACAACTCTTAACAAAAATCTCCTTTGTCCATAAAGTTCACGATACTTTTTCATTTGACTTCACTACGTGAAATAAAACGTACCAGTAAACATTCAATTGAGCTGGTTACTGAGGCAATTGGAATAAAAACAAACGTTTGAAGGTCTGCTTCCTTTCTTTTTAGAAGCACGATGCTCTGCTTTGGGGCAATATTAAGAATTATTCCGTGATTGTGCAGGTCAAGTCTGTCCATGCATTGACAATGAAAGTGGAGTGAAACAGAGATTCAGTGTGGTGTTTCGGAGGAGGGAGGGAGCCGGGTGTTATTAGAAGGGCCACAGCCTTTGTGGAGCTCTGTGCATGCCCGGTTTACCTTTGCAATGAGATGACTGCGCCGCACTGATTGACTGTGACAGCAACTGCAAATGGAGAGCATTCTCTGTGATCAGCTGTCACTCACCATTAATCACACTTTCCCTTTATCTCTCTCTCTTGTAAACCCTCCTAATCTCTTCCTCTCTTTGCTCAGACAACCCTGCTTTTGTGCGCCTTCTTTTGCCCGGCTCTCCGGTGTGTTACTCTTGTCAATTTTTGTGACATGAAAGCAATGGCAGTTTTATTTTTTTTCCTTTAAGGTTCGATCAAAGCATACAAACCCGGGGGGAATATGAGTCGCATGTGTTGTACAGGCCTACTCTTGGCCCGCATCGCCAGCTTCTCAAGCCTCTGCAGCCGCTGACTGAGAGAAGATTTATTGCCTTCAGTCTGAGGAGGAAATGAGTGAGTGTCGGATCGTGTCAGGGCGAGGACTCTTTATCAGAATCAGGCGGACAAACCTTGTTGCCGGCTGCCATCGCCTCATTCAGGTGCAAGCTACTGAAGGACCGATTCAAAGAAGTGAGCTGAAGTACAGTTCAGTTTGATTCGACTCACCTTATGTTGCATGCACTGCCGGTGCACAGGGTGTGTTGTCAGAATGTAAACTGACATTGCAGTACAAAAGCACCCGATCACTTTAAAGGAAATACATTTAGATAAGTGACATTATTGAAAACATTTTGAACGGACTCCCACCAGGTTTTAATAACATATATGACAGAGTTGGGAACGTCAGTGAATTTTGCCAATCAGTCTGTCGTTATTTCAAGCCAAACCAAAACTTTATATGTATACACGCACGCACACACACACACACACACACACACACACACACACACACACACACACACTGACTTCCTGGATCATGTTTGCAGCTGTGCTTACCTGTACGACATCAACCAAGCAACCAATCAGAGGACTTCTTCCAACTTGCCCCGCCCCCAGCTACATGATCATCATCAAGTTGGAAGTCTGTCGCCAGGACAACCACGTCTACCATGCTTCCCCGTCCTCTCCTCTGTTGCCTTGGAAACCAAACATCAAAAGACTGTCATGATGATGATGATGAAGATGGGCTGCCCAGATGTTTCTGCTTCTTGCTCTTGTCTCTTTTTTTTTTAAGTCTTTCAGACTAGATGTGCAAAGTTTTGATGTCACGACCAACATGGCTGACTTTGAGTGTGAGTGTGTGGCTCTAGTCGTACAGCATTTGTGAAATGTTGCTTATTTTGCTCATGTGATTATTTTTATTTGATTTGGTTTTTGTAGGGGGAGAGGGCGGCAATGCAGCAGCAATAGCTTTTGCCATGAGCTCACTGTGTTAGCACGCAGCTAACCTCAGCACCTCGGTTAGCAGTTAGCGGCATACTTTTACCTCCACTTTTTAATGACAACAGTGCCAACCTTGACGAGGCGCACCGATATTGGCATCTAACAGGTTAGCTCATGTGTAACATTGACGCATGTGGCCGTGAATGCCGTGCTGTTCTGTTTTTAGCGCTCGGCATTGCTGCATGGGTGGCTGTTTGTGACGTGTTTTTGGCTTACTGTCTTGAAAAACTGCCAACAGTGGGCACGTTATGAAAAATGTATTTTGCCAGATGGAATATTACTTATGATGTTAACTCGTGTGTGGCATTGCTCCATATGAGGCTGTTAGTGGCGTGTTTGTTTTGTTTTGTTTTTTTTCCTCTGCCTTGTAATGACGACTACCAGTGCCGCCGTTGACAATGTGACAGAAACTGTTATTTTGGCCACACCTTCGTTATTTTGTTTGATAGTAGGTTAGCTTGTGTGTGACCGTTAGCTGTTAGTGGTGACGTTGAGCCCAGATCGACTGCTGCTGCTGCTGCTGCTGCTGCTTCCGCTTCCTGCAGCGGACATGTTGCCTTTGGACAGCAGACTCACACTGGTCCTCTACTCTGTGTGTGTGTGTGTGCGCGCGTGTGTCCAGATTGTATTGCTAACATGTCATGACATGTTTACGGACATTAAGTATACACAAGACACACGTTTGACAGGAAGAGTTTGTGTTGCTATTTTGTTGTTCATGATGATGATTGTGTAGTTGTGGGATTGTTGCGCCGCTTTTACTCCTTGGCCTTTTGTGTCATTTTGTGCTCGACGCTTCACCTCAGTGTTGATGCAAGAGGAGATTGTTGAAGCCACTAAAAGCCTTTTAAGTCTTCAAATGTGTGTGATTGTGCGCATTTGTGCATGGGAGGGTGTTGGTCACGTGGCATGCGAGCATTTGTCCGTTTGGCCTCTAGGTGACGCCGTGACAGCATGCTCGCAATTGCGGTCATGCGGCCACAAGGCGGCGCCACCACCGAACACTGAGGCTTGACAAATAGAAGACGCGTGATTTGAGGGCCCGAGCAGCGCCGCCCACTAGCGCCAGGATGAAAGCACCTGAGTCGGCATTGGCGACGCTCAACTCTGCGTCAGAAAAGTGCAAAAATGCGTTTTTGTTTCCCGCATGCACGTTGACGACGCTGACCCACGGAGCTCACAAAAGTGCTTTTGGTTTTGTTCTGCTTCCCCCTGTGTCGCTTTCGCGTTGGTTTGTTGTTGCGTGCTTCCGCGTGCGTGTGTGTTGCAGGGGGCGGGGGCCATGGGGGTGAAGCCAAATGTAAAGTTCAAACTTGAAAAGCCTTAAATAAAAGTGGTGCCATTTTCTAACAGCGAGCTGACATAGTGACTCTCTCGCGTCCGTGTCGTCCACAAATCCAGCACTTCGCCAGGAGATCCACGTGGATTTTGTCCACATTGCATCGAGTACCCATCGACGTCGTACATCGTACGGGAGGCGCGACTCGACAACGCAAATGTAGTGGCGGAGATGAACCACAAGATGGCGTGGTCGTCTTTCTTCGACGCGGATGAAAGCGCGTCTCATCCTGCCTACTGGAGTCTTCGCGCATGCGCGCGCCTCTCTCTCGCTCTCTCGCTCTCTCTCTCGCTCTCTGCTGCCATGGCAACGGCGGCGGCGTCATAATGTCGCGCCGGTTCGCCCTCAAAACTCGAGGTCGCCGCGACCTTTTCTTCTCGTCCGTTTCATTCCTGTTCCTTCTTTTCGTCCCTAACGCGTCAAGCGACACCTCGTGGTTGCTAAAGTGACGGGCGAGGCCGCCCGCCGACACGTTCACTTGTCGCCCGGAAACGTCATGATGGTCACGGTAAGATTAGCATGAGCTCATTAGCATGGTAGCCAGCTCAGTGAAGGAGAGTTAAGACAATCAAAGTGGAAGCTGCTTTTTTTATTTTTTCATTGATATATTTATTTATACACACACACGCACTATTATTCGGTGTCTTGAACTTGCGTTAAGAAGCGCATTTGTGTGTTCTCGCGTAAGAAGGTGAGCACCAAGTTTACGCATGCGCGCTGGGTCAGAGGTGCGCCAATCAGCGCGCATGAAGTGCGGCGGTGTGTCAAGGCGTCCCTCCTGGGCCACTTGCTCTCCCCAGTTCCCTCCTGTCTGTGAATGAGCGCCAAGCGGTTGTTTTGCGGAGATGTGCCCTGACCGGACCACAACTTGCCTAAGTCTTCTGTCCCATCTCGGTGGTGTTTGTTAGAGTGAACGCGAGAGGAGCTACGGACGTTCTCGGAGCCTTTCTCATTCTCCTCAGCGAAGCGTCTCATCGGCCGGATGGCGCCGGCCCCGCCGAGGTCAGCGTCGGATTGCAGACGACCATCGATGGATGCCCTTTTTCTCCCCCACCTCACCCCTCTACTCTATCTTTTGATTTTTGTCCAATCAGCTGGGAGCAGAGAAGACCACCCCGCTGACGAGAGGAGATCAGGTCCCGCTCGTTCACGGGCTCGCAGTGCGGCGCCCCCTGCAGGTCCAAACCCCTGATGCGCGTTGACGCGAACCAGCTGAGGCTCATCACGCTAACGCCGCCCCTGATGCCGAACATCTGCCCGCAGCTCGCAACGAGGACAAGGACCGCAAACGTAGCGCGGGTCCGGCCGGGTGGAACCGGGTTGCGGAAATTCACCCGTCGAGAAAAGCCGAGGACCACCGAGCGTCGGCGAGGAACGCGACCAACGCCGCCTCTCCTCTGCTGGCGGCGCAACGGGTGAGCCATTCCGTCCCGTCAGTCGCCTCCCCCTTTGTGGCCTTCGGCGAGGCCTTTCCCGCTTCGCAGCTTCTGTGGGACCCAAATCCAGAGTGGCTTTGAGGTCGCGATCCAAAAATTGGCAAATCATCATTTCTTTGTTTGGGAATAATCCGATTAAAAATCACGTGTCCCGATTGAAAAAAAAAAGCTCCTTTTGAGATGAAACAAGTGGACACATTTCTGAATCCTAAATAATCCCGTTTCAAAATGAGAAGGAATTGCGTTTCTTTCGTGTTATCGTGAATTGGAAAAAAAAAAAAATCGAATGAATATTCTTTTTGCTCTTCTGATTTTTTGGGGGGATTGTGCTTGGAGAGCCAAGCGTCAATCTCTGAAAGAAAGAGAGGAGCGTGTCTGTCGTGGGTTGCTTTGAGAGTGAGAAGGAAGCCATTTGTGCGCTAGATGCTGCGCCGCCGCCCCGCCTTTCCAACGCAGCCCGTTGCCACGGAAGCAAAATCGCAGCCTGCCGCGCAGAGCTCCGCCGCTGCCATGGAAACGGAGTACCGCCGCAGCTTCCAGGCGGTGTCGCCGTCTCGTGGCCCCCGCCTGCGGAAACATCTGGAACGCCGCCAGAGGCTTCCCGCCTTCCACACGCGCACCGTACGCACACACCCGCGCGCGCAAATGTTGTCTTGTTGTCCACGACGACGATGTCGTTGCTTCGGTTTGATCAGAAAAGTCAGAAGATGAGGGAGGAGTCCGAGAAGATGTCCCACCCACAAGGCGCCGGCCCCGCCCACCCGAGGGAAGACTCGCCCCCTCCGCAGGTCCCGCGACGACACAGGTGCGTACCTCCGCTGCCTTTGAATCCAGCCGGTGTGTGTGTTTGTGATCCTTTGGCCGTCCGCCTGCGTGTGTGAACGCCGACCCAAGTTGACCACCCGACTTTGGAACGCAAAGCCCGGTTGGGCACGGCAAAGTCGGAAGCGGTCCATGCGCATGAGATTCTCTTGATGGGTTTTCTGGAGCTGGGGCTCCACACGCAGCGCACCCTGGCGGCCGCGTTGCTAACGTCAGCTCTTGGCCGTGTGCGCGCCTGTCCGACAGGAAGCTGGTGACGGAATATCAAGCCAACTTTCCCGGTCCGCGACGAGAAGCGGCGGGCGCTCCCCCTCAGGTGAGTGGGTGTGGGGGGGGGGGGATCACGTGACTCCAAAGCGAACCGGCTTTGCCTTATTTGGCACAAGATCGGGAGAAGTAGCGCGCGAGGGGAAACCAGCAAACCGCATCGGTTCATTTCGGGGAAACGGCGCACACACACACACGCATGCGAAACGACGCGCGCGCACAACACACATCCATCACGAAGACACACCACACCGACACACACAGGCGTGTGCGCACAAATGAAACACACGACATGCTCAGGCAGGAATTCAGCACAAGACGCCCGCGTGCACAAATGCTGACCCCACGCACGATTGTGTGCAAGACACTCACACACGTATGCGCGCAGAGCAAACCCCGGCGCGGCATCCAAACGAGCAGTTTGCACTGCCTGCATGTTCCCTTCATTGAAAAAAACAAAAACTGAGCAAGTGATGTATGTTGACTTCCTGTTGCTGTGCAGCGTGGAGGTCACTGAGGTCACACTCGCTCTTTACCAGAACTCCTGGGGGGCCTTCGAAAAGCTGACTCACTTCTTCTTAGAAGCGCTTCTTCTTCATTCGGGTCACCTCCGCCGCACGCTCGCGGCGACGGCGGCGTGTGTGTGTTTACCTGTGCCAGGTGTTGGCGCGCGTGAAACGTTTTGGTGCGCGCCGATGAGAAGCCCCGCCTGCCCTCTGAAGGAGCCTTGCCGCACATAGGTGGCGCTGTTGCGGCAGAAGGCCTCGTGGTACCGGCGGCGAGCGTGGGGGACCAACTTCTCCAGGCGGCACCTGAGCCAGCTCAAGTCGCGGCACAACGTCCTGTGGGAGCCCGACGACGACGACGGGCGGCGGCGGCGGCCCGGACGCCGGGTCTCCGCCCTCCGTGGAGGCTCTGGACCTGGCCAGGTGAGCCGCGCGCGACCTCGGGCGCCGCGTGACCCCGGCCGCCCACCTGCACTTGTGCGGCTTCCTCTCCGCAGCTGCTCCACTTCCTCCTCGGGGCCGGCAAGCCCCGCCCGCCGCGAGCCTGCGAAGGACAACGCGGGCAGCCGGGATGGCCGGCGCGCGGGACGCTCGTCCACCTCCGAGACGGACAGTGGACCGCTTCGCAGAACACACCTTGACGTCACCGCGCCTGCCAGTGGTACGCCCTCCCCCCCCCCCTTCACGACCATATGCATCCAAATGAAAGACGCCAAAAATACTTGCCGCAACGTAACCCTTCCTAAGGCTAACTCAAAAGATTTGGGCTTGTCTTGGCCAACGGCTATTTTGCCTGAGATGTCGAGGGTTCATTTGAGCCGTCTTCATTTCTTGCAGGCCATACGCCCCCCCGCTCGCAAAACGGCAGCCAAACACACATTTGAGAATGTCACTTCATGCCATTCAGGTTTGACGCGTGTTTTTCCCACAGGGGGCGCCATCCTCGTGGGCAGGTCCAGTCCAGAAGCGTTTCAGGTGATTGATTCAAATCGGTGAATTGATCGGCTGACTGATGAATTGATGATCCGCTCGATGCGCACGCGCAGGGGCGTGAGCCGCGTGTTTACGCAGCGGACGGCGCGCTCACTCCCGAAGGGGTGGAACTTTGTAGCCCCGACCCCCACCGCGGGGCCGCTAAGCCGGCATCGGCCCCGCCCTCCACGCATGTCATCCGAGGATGGCTGAGACACGCCGAATTCCAACACAACGGTGAGTCCTGTCAGTCAGGCTGTTGATTGGTCGGTCCATGTCATGTTAATGCTTGGTCTGTGTGTGTGTGTGGTGTCAGGCGAGCTAGGTCTGAGGTTCCGGTCGCATCTGGGTTCCTGGAGCGACCTCTGTCCTGATGAAAGTGAGTCGTTGTTGCTGAGCAATATTGTGATGGCGTCCCTCTCGGGCCCGACCAATTTGATTTTTCAGAAGCTGCGCTTTTGCCGTTTGCCGAGCTAGTTTGTTTTGAGGCGCGAGCAAAATTCCCCCAACTGACGACGCGACGGCTATTTGAAGGCAAATCATGTCGCGGCACGTGTCGATTGGACACCTTAGCGAGGTCTTGTTTATCCTCCCGAGGAGCTGAAATTGCCCCCCCCCCCCCCTGTACGTTGCAGTCTGTTGTATGGCTATGGAGGTGATCCTGGCCCCGGGTGGCCAAGGCGCGCCACATGCCACAAGGAGCAGCACAATGTCCCCTGAAGGATAACATGATGCTGAAATCATGAGGGAATGATTGTGATTGATTTTTTTTTTTTGTTTGTTTTTTGGCCCAGGCGAGCGTCTGTCGGTCATGTCGAGCCGCTCGCTGGCGTCGTGCTCGGCGGCGGCGGCCGTGCTGGAGCGAGCGTGGAGGAGGCGACGGCAGTTCTGGGGGAGGAGTTGAGCCGTCACCACATCAACTTTTTTTTTTTTTTTGGGGGGGGGGGCTTCTTGTCCTTTGCCCTGTGGCCTTTCCACTTGAATTAGGAGCATTTCTTGAATTTGGAGGATGATTCTCATTCTAATTTTGGCTTGGATTGGAACCGTTTTTGCCCCTTCGTTCTCATTGGCGCTCTTTCATGGCCTTTCGCTCTTCACCGCAGTGTTTTCTTTCTCGATGTCTTCGTTTCCTGGATTCTGATTCCGCCTTCGTTTCTATTCATCACACTAAAGGCTGACGTCTTTCATGTCCAATTCACTCACGACTCGTCAATGCGTTTGCTCCTCGGTCGGTTTTGGGACGACCGACGCCGACGCGAGCGGGTGAGTGGAATGTCCATCGCTTTGGCCGTCCATCGTGGCCAGCTGGCGATGTCACTTCCTGTCACGTGACGGGATGCTAGGGAAGGTCCTTGCGCAAGGTATGTTGACGTCTTGATTTTTTTTTTTTTTCCCCCCCTTGATTTTGTGACGTCACGCTTCCATCGCCATTGGCGTCATCCTGGTCGCCGTGTTGCATTTCTGTAAACGTGCTCTGCAAACATTCTTATTCGTTGCATGCCCGCGACGCCGACGTACTCTTTCTCACACACTCGGGCACATAGTTTGTATACACGCGCACACACTCAGGCCTTCACACGCTCTCACGGGAAACGTCGTCGTGATGTCACTGTTCCAGATTAATAACAAACATAAGCCTTTTTTTTTTTTTTTGTTCTTTTTCGCCTGACACTTAATTTCCTCCAGGTGACAGTAAACGCGTTGACCTCCATGTGTGTGTGTGTGTGTTGGGGTTTTTTGCGTGTCCTATTTTCTGGTGGGGGGGCGGAGGCTTTGTGTGTATAAAATGCGGCGGGTGCGCACAGGGCGCATCATCAGCGCGTTCGGGCCTCACCTCGTCAACTCTTCCTTTTTATTTTCATCACCACCATCGGCATGAAAGTCGTCGGCAGCGCGGCGCGCGTCTTCCTCCGCCATCTTGGCGCCAACGTGCTGGCGCTGCTCCTGATTGGCTGCGTCCGGCGGGGCGCGGCGGGGCCCGTCTATCAGCCGCTCAGCCAAGTTTTGAGGAGCCCCAGCACGTACCAGGCCGCAGAGGAAGTGGCGCTCCACGTGAGTATGAGGGAGACGTGCAGGGATGCCGCTTGACACTTTTGCCCCCCCCCCCACCCGCTTCCATCGCGCTTCACCAAATGTGTTGAGATTGCAACTTGGAAGGTGAAGGTTTTCTCAGTCTGCCGTCGGATGGCGTTGACGTGGCGAAATGGATGTTTTGTTGTTGTTCAGGCTCAGAGGTCCGAGACGGAGGAGGAATCCAACATCAGGCTCAACGTGGCCGTCAGCGAGGAGAAGGTAAGCGGCGGGCGGCGCGTCGCAACTCGGTCCGGGCTGACCCGCTCCCGCCTGGGCTTCCCTCCAGGACCACATGAGCATCTGCTGCCTGCACGCCAACATCCTGGACTTCTACCTGAACAACGTCCTCAACCGCGTCGACAACCAGCACCCCAGAATGCACCAGCTGCACTCGGACCTCGACAGGGCCAGCGAAGACCTCAAAGAGCACGGCTGCGTGAGTGGCGTCTTTGTCTGTCCGGACGTCCCCGCGGGGCTTTTGCGGCGTTGACCTTTTTGCACCTGTGGTCCTTCCAGAATGCGCTGCACTATCGAGACCACCGGCACGTGGCGCGGTTCCGCAACAAGCTGGCCAAGGTAAACGGCACGTCGGCGTTTGTCAAAATAGACGCGGCCCGTCTGCCGTTTTGCCATGTCACAGTGGGGCTGCCCCCACCAACTGACCCCCCCCCCTTCAGCCAATGACGTTCTAAAACTGCCCCGCAAAGTTTTGAATTTAGTGCAGGCCACGTGTGCGCACACACACACACGGTGGCGATGGAAGAAATGCTGAGCACTTTCTTTGGTTGTGTCTTTTTGTAGATGGACAAGGGGCGTGGCCTGAACAAGGCGCTGAGCGAGGTCAACATTCTCTTCACGTATCTGCACGACAACTGCATCAGCGCCACCCGCTGACGCGCACAAAGCGCAACGACGGCGACTACTGCGACAACAACTCCTTTTATTTATTGGCTTATTTAATCGATGACTTCCTATTTATATGGCTGTTACCACGGAGACGTGGGTGTTACAGTGTTGAGACGTCCAATAAACTTTTCTCCTTCCAACAACAATAAAAAAAAAAGACCACTTGTCATTTGTCAGGTAAACCTGGGGTGGGGTGGGGTGGGGTGGGGGGGGTGCTTGCTACATAGATGGGCGGGTGTGGCAATCGTGTGTTTGGTGCACATTAGCCCCTCCCGCCGGGTGATTTCCTTCCGGAAATTTGCCACAGCAGGAAGTGACGGCAAAGTCTCCGCCCCGCATTCGTGCCCGCGCGTCGTTGGTCGCCGGCGTCCAGGTGATCGCAGGTGGGCGGCGACGTCCAAGTTCTGTCACCTGGCAGGTCTTCATCAACGGGCAGTGGAAGGGACCCCCCCCCCCCGTGCGACTGAGCTTGCGGAGCGGAGGGACGAGGAAGGCGCCGTCGCCGCGGTCACCGCGCACGCAGACGAGGCGCCGGACGAAGCTCGCCACGTTCCGCTCGCTCTTCGTCAGGAGGCGCTCTTCGTCCTCTTCCGCTTCCGCTTCCGCTTCCTCCTTCCCGCATCCGAAGCGGATCCAAACCAGAGCGAGCACTCGCGCGGCGATTTGGAGCGGGCGTCACCCGCACAGCGTCGCCCCCTGCCGCTCAGCGGCCGCCACGACGCTCAAGCCCAACACACGTGCGCGTCGGCCTTTTGACGAGCGCCAGATGGATTGGATCCGTTTGCGGTCTGAGCACGTTCGCTCGGACGTCCTCCTGCGCGCTCTGCTTCGGACTCCCAAAGGGTTTGGCCTCGTTTTCTTGTGCTTCTTCTCCCCCCACCCTCCTCCTCCTCCACCTCCTCGTCGTCGTCGTCGTTGTTGTTGTTGTTGTTGTGGTGTGAAGTAGCCACACGTCGCGACTCACTCAGACCGGAAAGACTCACGCCGAGCCCAAGCCGGTCGGCTGATCACATTCAAAGCGTAGCCCTTGGTGCCCAAGGAGTTTCACGCTTGACCAACCCCGCCCGGGGGTGTGCGTCATTCACCAAAGGACAAAGACGTGCGAAAAGCCATCGAGTGAAGACAAGCCCCGCTCAAAGAAGGAGTGAATCATGCCAACCCTCAGTGGAAAGCAAGTTGGGCGCCGGAAGTGGCTCGGCCGTCCGCCTTGCGGCCTCCTTAGCCTTGAGCGCCGACGCGCGTGCACGGGTCCTGGGGGGCTCGAGCAAAGTTTTGGAAGCACGCACACTCATCTAGGAAGCGAGGCCGCAGACACGCACACACGTCATCGTGGCCCTGAGGCTTCTGCGAAAACCGACGACAACCGCAGTGACCCTGGAGCGTCCTCGCCAACATGAAGGTGAGTGGAAATGCTATCAGGGAAGGCCCTACTGTGTATGTATGTGTGTGCGTGCACGCGCGCACGCGTGCGTGTTTCTGAGCAGCGGCACGTTTCGGAGGAAGATTCTGGTGTTTGCTGCCGAGTGGCCACAGACCACAATGAAGCAAAAGATGCGTATAAAAGATGCGAGCGGCGCTCAGCGAATTGACCTGAAAAAGCGTCGCCGTCTCTCAGCGCTCGTCATTTGTCTCTCGTCAGGCGCCACCCGTCTCTCGTCTTTGGTCACTGGTCTCGCCGCCATGTCCCCGCCGATCCGCTCGTGTCTGCTGCTGCTTGTGGGCGCTCTGGTGGCGCACGCCGCTCACCTGGAGCCGCATCCCGAACTCAGGAGAATCCTGGAGGACATCGCCAAAGATGTGGTGAGCTGACGGCGTCCCGCAGGGATCGTGCTACGAGCCGCTCCGTCTTCACCTACAACTTTGGGGGGATTTTTCAGCATGTGAACGCGTTGTGTCCGTCGGCGTGCGTTTTGCCAGCCCACCTGCGGCTTTGCGTCGTTTCACATCTTCTCTTTCAGCTTCCACGCTCTCTTGAGCATCTTGTGTGTTGTCTTGCCTGACGCGATGTGTCTCAGCCCGCTCGCACTATGCTAGGAAAAGGAATTGGATGGAGGCCGTCGTGCGATGGGATGGGGCCGCGCTGCCGCTTTGCCACCTGGACGGCCGTCACCGATTCATAGAACAATGGAAAGAAAGTCCGAAATGAGGAAGCGGACAAATGTATTGATTGACGGCTTTTTTTTTTGTTTGTTTTTTTTTTAGCCTATGATGCGTTTGTTTGTTTCAGCATGCGTGTTCATGTGCATCTTTGAGATGCTTCCTTTTTGCGTGTCTCAGCCTTGTGTGTCATGCGCGTTTCGGTTTGTTGATATGTTGGTCGTGCTTTGCCGTCGTGACTTGTGGTGTTTTTCGGCATGAGAGCAAACGGAGTGCATTTCAGCATTTTGGGCCGTCTGTCTCGGCCTGTTGTTGATGTGGCCCGTGTCTTTCAGCAGGTTGCCACTTTTTATTTTTTTTTATTTTGGTGTGTGTGCGTGTTTCAGTATGTTCACGTTGTGTGTGTGTGTGTATGCGTTTCAGGATCTGAAGAGCGTGAACATCAGCACTCAGCCTCCCTTCAACGGCGTCATCAGGAGCATCAAAGCGTGTCAGGTAAGAACGTCAACGCGGCGAGCGCTTCCATCGGGGAAGCGAACCCCGGGCCGGGCCGGGCCGGGCCGGGCCGTCGGGTGGCGCTGACACCTTTGCTCCGCTCCCCCGCAGAACCGAGAGGAGGTCAAGCTGACGAACGCCACGTTGCGTGTCTACGTGCACATCTTGGAGAGCATCCTGCACAACGCCACCCTGCTGAAGGCCGTGCCCGACCGGGCCAGGCGGGAGCAGCTCAGGCGCAACGTGGACCACCTGACCAAGAAGATGCGCCGCCTCAGCGCCGACCTGGCCCACCGACGTTGCCCCGACACCAGCGACGTCCTCCGTCAGCTCGCGCAGCTCAAGGTGAGGAGGGAAAAAAAAACAAAAAAAAAAAACTTGCTTCCTTTAGCTCATGAAAAATCACAAAGCCAATGGCCCATCATGTTGAGAAATCCAAATGCCAGCTCCGGCCTTCCCGTGTGGAGTTTGCATTTTCGCCCCGTGCCTGCGTGGCTTTTCTCCGGGTACTGCGGTTTCCTGTCGCGTTCCAAAAAGTTCATGGAACGCTCCAAATTGTCTCCGGGTGCGATTGTGAGCGCCAGTGGTTGTTTGTCCGGCAACTCGCTTCAACGTGAAGCGTCAAAAAAACAACGTCAAAAAAAATGCCATGACAACCCCCCCCCCAAATAGTCCAACAGGAATGTCTGTGGCAAAAATCCTTTTTGGTAAAAAAAAAGGAACATGTCATTGGAAAGAAACCCCAAATCAGCACGATGAACACGATCGGCTCCTTGGAAGCTTTTTCCATTGCGAGAAGTCTTTTGTTTGATGGGTGGATTTGAACGGAAATGTGTGTGCGCCTGCAGGTGGACGACATGACGTTCCAAAAGAGGGCGCTCTCTCAGTTCCTGGAGGTGTACAACATGGCAACTGTGATTGGCTCTCGTGCTTTGGCCCCACCCACCGAGGCCTCGCCATGAATCCTTTTCAGCTTTTTGTTTTTTTTCCTGATCCTCCTAATTTATTGCTTTATTTAATTCCCTCCTGTCATTTAATTTATTCTCGCGAGCGCAAGGCGCAGGAACATGTTGGATGGGTTCTCTCATCTTCTTTTTATTGTGTGTGTGTGTATTCATCTCAATACGAGTAATAAAAGCACACGTCCAAAGCTCACATTTGGTGCCTCAAGTTTCCTCAAAAGTGAAACTCCATTCACTCCATTGCAGAGGGCGGCTTTTCTGCCACTTTCTCTTTGACTCGGGGATGATGTCATGTGCACTTTAACCTTTGAGGACTTTCCCCCGTGCCCGCCGCCAGGGACTTTTTGGCGTCTTCCTGCTGCTGCGTGATGCATATTCTTCCTGATACTTTATCTGAAATGATGTTGAAGGTCAAAATTGGCTTGGAAACCTTGGGGAGGGGGAACAAAAAACCAAAACCAAAAGGATGTTGCGATGCGTACGTAAAACAAACTCGGATCGTCGTGACCGTTGATCACGGTCGTAATGCATCAGATTCAGTGGACAGCGCTCTCACTTATTCAGGATTTTTTGGAAAGAAGCCCGAAAGAAACAAATGGCAACAATTTTCGAGTGGCACTCGGAGAAACTTTGCACTCGCGTTCCGAGCAATGACGAGCACGTGTCGCGCTTCTCCCACACTCGTTGTGACGACAGCCAGTGTTGCCGTTTTCGGCGTGCAGACGGAAAATGAGATGAAGGCACTCTGTATTCGCGTTGGCCGTGCTTAGTCAGCGGCAGTCGCGGTGACTTGAGTTCTGGCCGCGGCAAGCGGGCGGCGTGACGCGTCCAGAAGTCCGTGCTCGCGCCCGTTAGCTTAGCGCCGAACCTCTGGAAGTCACGACGGACGTGCGTGTGATAGCATACGCTGACGGGCGTCCATCTCGGGACGCTGGCGTCAAACGTGCGCCGAAAACAGCGGCCCAAAACTCAACAGACGTCGTCAGTCCGCCGGCGGCCTAAGATGGCTGCCCCGCGGCTTCGGCCGCGCTGGCGCTGCAGCTTATTTTCAGGCCACCACAAAGATGCGAAATGCTGCCGGGGGGGTTCGCTGACCGCTAACCCGAGGGCCGGAGAAGCCGCGTTGCGAGTCTTGGCATCAGCGTGTCGTCAGACTGAATCCCAGCAGGGCAGGAAATTCAAGAGAAGTTCGTCTCAAGCTCATCGCTTCCTTTTGGTTTCGAGTCCGACGCGCACGCGCGCACGCACCCGCGCCAGCGTGTCTCGGGCCTCTTGTGCGCTGTGTGCGGTTGTTGGCGTGCGCGTGTGTGGGAGACCCCTCACCTTGTCCTTCTGTGAACTTTGGTGATTTAAAGGAAATTGTCAACCACATTTTCACACTGAAATCATCACTTTGTGTGCGCGCGTGAGCGCATCTCCTCGTTTAAATGCGAGACCTCGCCGACAAGTCGACACTTTGTCACGTCGACATCGCTGCCGGCACCAAGTGGAGGCCCGGCTCGGGAATCGGACCTGCGATGCACACAAACGCCAGAGCCCGCTTGAGAATGTTTGCCATGGCGAGGGCCGTGCTTGGAGTCTGCGCCTACTTGTGTCTATGTCCGGTCGGGACCTCTCACGTGCCCCTGAGGATGAACAGAACCATTCAGAACCTGCTGCAGCTTTATGTGAGTACGCTACTGGTGCGGGCACACATTGGACTTGATATATTCACCCCCTGGCATTTTCACCACGGACAACCTCATTTTATTGTGCGGGTGTGTTTGTGTTTGTGTTCATGTCCTTTGTAATTGTGGAATGGTTACGTGTGTGTGCGCATGTGCAGAAAATCCCACCCAAAGAACGTTTCAACGGCCATCCCGTCTTCTCCAGAGAACTCCTGAGCACCAAGATGGAGGTCAGAGCATGTCGCTAGCCTAGCCTAGCCTAGTCCTATCTTAGCTAAGCTTGTTGTTTTTCTTTAGCGTTGCGGTGGCCCGGCGGGACAAACTTGCACGTCACTCAAAGCGACGCAAAGTTGTCGCAGAACAACTCCGAAACAGCAAACGTCTGTTCGTGGGTCTTCATTGTCATGTTTGCCTTTTGCCGCGCGACATCCCATCCACGCAAAACGCCGCTGACCACTTGCATGTTGTCCTTGCCAATGTTGATTTCAGTCCGAACGGCTTCAAACGTCTTCTGGTCCTTCTCTTTTTGTTTTGTGTGCTGTTGATGGCTTCAAAAGTCACCTGACCTGCCACGCCGCTGACGATTGTCGCTGCCTCTGTTGTGTCAAGGCGCCGTCGACCCTGATGCTGATTTCAGATCACTTGAACGACTCGAATTCAAGTCCATACCAATTGACGGTTCGTTTGCCTTGATTCCAAAACATTCGTCAATCCGATCTTGGTGACAATGACACGGCCGGCTTCATCGCTCGCGTTTGTTCCAAAATGCATCGAAAATTTAAAAAAAAAATCATTGCGATCAGAGAATGGAGGGAATCTGCGCCCCCCTCCCCCCCCTTCCCTAACGGTGACTGTTGCGTGTTTCAGGCCAAGGGCATACTGATGTCGGCGGTGCTGCAGACCTACGAGGAGCTGCTGGGGCGCATGCTGAAGCGGCTGCCGAGCCCCACGGCGCCGGCGCCCGCCGCCACCTCCGCGCCCGAAACCGGCGGCGACGCCCGAGTCGGACTCGACTACCTGCTGAGGCGCGTGCGCGATCTGAGGAAGTACCGTTATCAGGAGCAAGACAAACTTCTCGACGGCCTACGCAAGCTCCGACACGTGCAGGTACGACGCCGCCCCTTCTTTGAAATATTTCCGTCTTCCGTAACGTGACCTTTGGCCTTGTTCTCCTCCGCCGACCTGGACAAACCAAAGATGGACGACCTGGTGGTCCAGAGCAAAGCATTGTGGGAGCTGCCCTCGCTGTACGAGGAGGCCAGCTCGTTGGCCGAGAGGGTCCGGGCGAGAACGTCGCGGCGCCGGCGCCACGCGCGCAGACCATGAGCTGAAGGGATTGCTTTTCATCCGCTCACATTTGACTTGTATTTATTTATTTGTGATTATTTATGAGCTATTTATTGATTGGCATGGAATAAAGACGCTGCGATTCCATGGCTGTCCCGATGTTTTCATTGACGCCCCCGGCGTCAGAAAGAAAAGAAGCGCCGTTGAGGGGAACTCGCGCTTCTCAGAAGAGCACAGACAAACCCTCCACGGGCTTGGAAGGAATCTTTTTGCCAGAGGAGTCGGCTCCCTGGACACTTGGGAGGGAGAAGCCTCGCAGCAAGTGACATGGCAGCCGGTCCTCTCACATCCAAACAAATTGCCAGAAATCATTGGCCTCACAAATACAATCCATGAGAAAAAAAAAAAGTCATCCACTCGGCAGTGCGCGCGTGTGGCGGCTTGCGTGCACGTCTGTCTGGCTGTGAGTTTGTGTGCGAGCTGCATGGCGGTGGGGGGGGCGGCTGCGACCGCAAAAAAGAAACCCATGACAACATTGAGAGAGAAACTGAGAGTTGATGTTCACCTTCCTCCACCTTTGTCTTTGCGCGCGTGTTTCGCTGTGAGTCAGCAGCGGGCGCAGGAAAAGGAAACAACTTGTTGCCTTTCGAAAAATGTGTCAGACAACGAGACCGGGTGGAATATTTCTTTTCATTGTATTCATATTTGACAGCGAATGGAAATGTTCTCGCCCACTTTTTTTTGGAGTGCCCTCTCAATCTAAAAAAAAAGTCAGTGGCATTCACAGATGGAAATTGGAGCGTCACTGTTTCCGTGACAAGAAGACGGCCTTCGTGGCCAGAAAATCAGCAAGACATCACGATGCACATTCTTTTTTTTTTCTCTCCATTCTTCACTGAGTAAGATTCAGGTAAAAGAAAAAGAGTTCCGGCACGTCGGCAAGGGGGACTCCACAAGCATGCCACAGGTGACAAACCAACACTGACAATATCACCTTCGCCACTGAAGCACTTGTTCACGTTTACAAAACCATCACATTAACAATGCCATTTGGATTTGTGTGTGTGTGTGTGTGTGTGTCGTCTGCTGTGTTTGTCTTGTGTGTGTTGTGTTGCAAATGTCGCAGGGCTGTGTGAATTGTGTTTTTTGTGTATTGTGCTGTGTCACGAGGGGTGTTGCGTCGCACGGTGTTTGTGTGTTTGCAGTGTGCTTTGTGGGCTCAGCGTTTGTGTGTGTGTGTGCGTGTTTTTTGTATTGCTTGTGCTGTTTTGATTGTGTAGCGCAGGGGTGTCCAAAGTGGGTCCTCGCGGGCCGCTGTCCTGCCTGTTTTCCAGCTCTCCCAGGAGCAACACACCTGATTCAAATAACAGGATCGTTCTAGTGCTGCTTCAGAGCTGTCTGATGTGTTGATCATCTGAATCAGGTGTGTTGCAGCCGAGACAGATGGAAAACAGACAGGACGGTGGCCCTCCAGGCCCGCAGCTGGACATGCCTGGTGTCGCGCGTGTACAGTATTGGGCGAATAGGAAGTCGGGTGGTGTGTTGGTGACATCTGGTGGACGCAATCGAGCCACTCGTATTTGAGAGCGTTGCGGCGTGTACGCAGGGCTACTTTTGTGAAATAATTTGCTCGTTCACTTGTATGTATTTGGCTTTTCGGTTTAATTTCGCACGTATTCATTGTTGGACTCGGTTTTACATTCCAGTGTAAATTATTTATGAGCTGTTTGGCGCAATCACGGATTTCGTTGTGAATCCGCCGGACTACAGGGCACCCGCGTTCGAATGGTTACGGTTCGGCAACCGCGATTAAAACCACAGAAGCAGAACAGATCGACGAAGAAGAAGGAGACCCGGAAGTGGCCGTCAATCTAACTCGACGGCAAATTGGAAAGGAACCAAGGCGCCATCTTTAAACAGCTTCCCAACTCGTCCGTTTCAACTTCACACTGACGAGTTGACCTCGTTCACATTGTTGTGGAACAACAAACGTTCCAAAGCTCGACGAGTGGGCGAGTTTGAGGAGTTAGCGCAACCAGTCGAGCTGCAATCCGACTTGAGTATTACAGACTGACTTGACTGTGTTACTAGCGAGTAAGTTAACACAAGTTAACACCTCCTCATATCGCTTCTGTTCTTGACCAAATAAAACCATTGTGATGCCACAAATCAAGTGCTCAATACTGTAACTGCGTTTACAGGTCAAAAGTCAGATACATTCTGGCGGCAGGGCGCTGCCGTGACAGACTTGTACGCCAGATGGCAGTCCATCATGAACTGCGCTTGCCTGCTCCTTTCAAATCCCGTCAACAGGAACTCCACTTCCAGAGCCCCCCACCTCATCTTAATCGGTAAGTGCAAAGACTTTGAAATACTGTACTTGACATCCGGTACAACACTTTAACGGGGTAAATCAGTATTTATATCATAGCATCATGCCGTGACTCCTGAAATAGTCTTAGTTGACCTTTACATCAGGGGTATTTGCCTCAAAAGGAAGAATGAGAATGTAGCTTGCATGAAGGGCAGAGAAGACCATCACCATGTCAAACTTACTATGGGGGGGGCGGGGGGAGGTATGACTGACTGAACAGAGACCATCTCATTGTTTTCTCGATGACGTTTGTTCACTGATGGTGCTTTGTGAAATGTCTTTGAGTTGAAATGGAATCCCATTTAAAATGAAATAACCTGTTTTGAATGATCACTGCCCCGGTAATGACGTTCATCAGCACAAACGTGTAATGTTCTCCCATGCATCAAATAAAAGCGGGCCTGCGTTTCAAAATAAGAGCAAGTCAATCCAAATGAAAAATTGTATGTGTTCAAAAAGAGTGCCTGAGAAAAATGAAGTGAGACCTTCTCTCCTGAAATGCCGTTTTAATCAACTTTTGACTTCAGATCAACCGTTTGATTGTCACCTCCCTGAAATGAGGTTGACACATAGACAAAAAACAAACGGAACCAAACACTGAATATATTGATTATAAAAATATTTTATTGACTGTTGCTGTGTGTAAATGTGGTATTGAATGACAAGAAGTATTTAAAATTTTACTGTTGGCTATATGCGCACTTTAAACATGCCTGAAAAGATGCTCACGTTCACACCAACATGTACGCACGCGTGATGAAGACACTTGCTAGAAATAAACTGAACCCTGGCCTCTCACAAATCTGACACCGCGTATACTTTACACCCGCTTGTGCACTGCGACTAACTCAGAGACCCTCACAGGCAGGCATAAAGTCAGTTTGAGAGTTGACACACGTGTGTCCAAAGCACTTATGAGTGCAGACAGGAAAGTATGCAATTGTATTTTTGTTCTGTTATTGGTTGTCTATCGTGTCAATAAAACACATGAGTGTATTATTTGTTTTGTTAGTCACCATGGAAATACAAACAAAATAGCCACTGCGGCGCTCGGATCTTTCTGCTATTCATAATTTAAAATAATATATAATCACATTTGAATGATTTAAACATGGACTCAAATATGTAAAACATCTATTATCTTTGTTGTCTGTGAGCTTAGTTTAATTCCATCATTAATAAGGCTCATTTTAAATTGTGTACCTAATGAACTTAATGTAATGAAATTAATGAACCAACTATTTTATAAAATCTATTATCGACTATTTTTTATTTAGAATTTCTCAAAATAATAAATCCCATGTAAAATATGTGCACTGCTAATGTAATTGTATTTTTAATTCCATTTCAATTAATAAACCAATAATCCAAAGTAGTTGGTTTATTTGCCCTTTTTTTTATTTTTACAATAACCCCGTTCAAAGAAATGAATAATGATAAACTCTTTTGACTGAGCTGATTAATAATGCAACAAATGACAGGTCCGTTAGCTGTTACCATGACAACAGACAGTGCTTTCCTGCCCGGCAACACAGCCGTCATTGGCTGCGAGTCGTCGTCGTCAAGGCTACAATTGGCTCCTAAAACCCAACAAAGTAACCCGTGTGTTTCCATTCATTGCACACATGATCCAATGGGGTCAATAAAACTTTTATTCATATTCGTATTCCACCACAATAAAAAGTAACAAAGGCTCACTAAAAAAGGTGTGTGTGTGTGTGCGTGTGAGTGTGTAGTGTAGTGTTGTGTACAGTGGATACAGTACGTTGTAAAAGTGAGTGCAGCATTCATTAATCCGCACAATATCATACATACATGTCAAAAACCCATAAACGCCACAAAAATACAGAACAGCTAACAGCAGCGGAGTCCGTCTGGACATCTGTCCTAAACAAGCTAGCCTCATCAGCGAGCAGATTGGCTGCAGCTTTCACAAAACTCGACTTGCGTTTGCCTTTGTCTACTTGTTCTGTCGTCTCTCTGAGCAACTTGTTCGCCGCTAGCCTGCCTCGAGTCGCGGAATGCACTTCGGTAGAATCAACCAAATGCCCTGGGTGTTTGTCACGTTGTCGTCATCATAGCTGAGCTTAGTCTGAGGTCCCGAAAACGATAATAGACTAATGCCCACAGCTAGAGCCAGTGATTGTGCTACGAGCGCTTTCTAGGCAGTGGTTCGTGAGGAGAAAACAAACGTCAGTGGCAGTGCAGGGCCGAGCTTTCTTAGCATTTGGCTAACGGCACGAAGAGAAGAAAACAACAGTGGCTGCTAGGGGTCGATTGGCCAGTGTTAGCTTAGCCCACTAAAACCATCATGCCAATGCTCAAAAGACTAGCCTTAAGTGCAACAATTGGGTGGGGGTTGGGGTTGTGTCCCTATTAGAAAACGCATGCCAGTGGCGTGTGGAGGCCAGCATTTTGACACGAGCGGTCGACTGGCTTGTTGTCTTGTTGAGCAGCTCGCTTGCCGCCAGTCTTGGTAGAGGAATGCACTTTGGTAGAATCAACCAAATGCCCTGGGTGTTGGTCACGACCAGGCAGAGTTTGAAGTACCAAAACAAAACTAATTGCTCACCACAACTTACTACTGGTCCTCTTTGATCAGTTAGCAGCGGGAAAAGAGCACCATAAGCTTCACTCGTCGAAAAGAAAGCGCCTAGAATTGCGGACGCTCACGACTAGCGTGAGTGCTTGTCGCAGCGCTACCAGTGCTGCGAGTATTGGTGCTCAATGCAGTCTGAAAAGCGCTCGAGAGAAACCATCAATGGAGCGCCGTTGTTAGAAATAGGCCCCCCGCCCAAAAAATAAATAAAATAAAATAACACTAGTTTCAGCACTTACCAAAACTAATTACTCGCGCTATTAGCAGTAGTTCTTACATCACTGTTCCAAAAACAAGCATCATTGCAGCAAAATCGGCTAGCATTCAGATGCTAGCGGTGGATTGGCTAGTGTTAGCTTAACCCTGCCGTCATCGTCCTTGGCGACGTGTGATATCATCTGGCTGATGGCGTGTTTCCGCCAAGACCCGCAACTTCGTGTTGTAAAAGGTTCCAACAGGAATTGAACGCTTTCTGGCTTGATGTTGATCTTTGAAGGCACAAAAGTTTAGTCGTCTTGCTCAGCGGAACAAAAGAAAAAAAAAAATCAATCACAAAGCAGATAGTGTGTTCTTGTCGGCTCGCCTGTATGCTACGTCGCTGAGATAATCATCATTGTAGTATCACTGCCACTTGCGTTTTGGTTTTCAAACAAACAGGCACACGCACACATTCAAGTATTTGCTGCACATCCTGGTTAGAACAAAAATGTTGATCATAAATATTCATAAATAATATCCCGCCTGCACGTCTTCGTGAGGCGTTCAATTGCTGTGCGATTTACCATGTGGACGCGTGTGCACACACACACATACGCCCCGAGGATAGAAAATGGCTTTAAATGGCTGACGCCCTCACAGTGTAGCATGTTGTTGACACGGACCCGTCGTCATCATCATCGTTTTAGGAGCGGTGGGAGGGCGGTTGGGGACTGTAAACAGCTGGCGTCAATTGGCAGTATTAGAAAAATGAAGCCATTGTACACTTTGGATGTGTGTAGCATCTGTCCTGAATTAGCCTCTGACAGGAGTTAGCATGGTGGCGTCTCATGATGCTAATTGCACAGAAACAAGAAGCCTCTCTTCTGAGCGTGATGCTAACAGAGGTGCTGACTGAAAACAAAGCACGCATTGACTTATTGAATGCGACGTAAGACTTCTCTGCTAGATTAGTCTGCCGAGAGCTTGATGTGGCTCAGAGTTCCCAACGCCGATTAGCGTGCCAGTAGCTCCATCGGCGGCGCGCACGGCTAGTTTTTGCGGTGCCTAATTGTTGATGGAATAATGTGCTAAAAGATGAAAACAGCCTTGTTCCCTCCATCTGCGCCGTTTGTGTTGATTGTCTGCGTCACTCTACCGGAGGAGCCTGAAGGCACCACCGGGGACGGTGTGTTTTCCTCCCATCTGCACCGAACGCACCCCAGGCAGCCTCAAGTCGATCGACTGTGCTGTCGGTGACGTGGCATCCGCGAGCTCGTGAGCGCTTCCTCGTTGGGCCGGGGGGGTGCGCTCGCTTTCAGCTTACCAGTTTGGGCAGGACTGTCCGCTGTTGGATGTTCCCGTTGGCGTCGGTGATGGGTGCCAGGTTAGTCCTGGTCTTGGCTGAGGTGGCGGAGAGCTTGGAGATGGAGGTGATGGCGCCGTCGGCGGGGGTGGCGCGTTTGGAGGAGGCCGTCTTGTCCGCGGCGAGGCCGGCGGGCGGTTTGGGGAGTCGCCTCCTCAGCCAGGGGTGGCGGAGCGCCTGGCTGGGCGTCATCCTGATGGCGGGGTCCCACTCCAGACACTGTTTGAGGAAGTCCGAGAAGAGCGCATCGTCACAGCCCTTCAACGCCGCGCTCCAGTCCTTGCTGCACGGCGGACCCCGCAGCTTCCCGCGCCGCGAGCGCCCGCCGCTGAGCGCCGTGGTGCCGTCGGGCAGGGTGCTGACGGTGCAGTAGCGTGGGTACCCTTTGGACGACACAAAATTCTTGGCTCGCTTGGAGTTGTCCAGGAGCTTCTGGCTCGGCATGCCCAGAAGCTCCACGATGCAGGCCAGCTGGTCGCCTTCGTCCTCGCCCGGAAGCAGGGGACAACCCGTCAGGAGCTCTGCCAGGATGCAGCCCAGGGACCACATGTCGATGGGCATCCCGTACCTGGAACCTGGAAAGGCCGCAGTGCAGCGTGTCGGCCACGTATCGTTTGGGCTCGTCCAGCCGCAATGGCGACGTCTTACCGAGGATGACTTCTGGGGCCCGATAGAACCTGGACTGGATGTACGTGTAAACTCTCTGATGTTCGTAGCAGCTGGAGCCAAAATCGATCACCTGAAAAACACAAAAGCGCTTGTTCTGAGCGCCCTCTGGCGGAGGGCTGAAGACAAACGTAACCTCGTTCGGCGAAGCGGCCAAAAGGCCGACTGCGCCCGTAGAAGAGCGAATGCCTGTTGGCCTCAGGCTAACCTCGAATGTGTGAGAAACGCCGTCGACCGGCTAACGTAGTTTAGCATCAATGTTATCAATGTTAGCATCAATGTTAGAGCCGCCCGCTTCTTGAAGTGGCACCAAGCAACAACAGATAGCAACAGAGCCATCCCAAAATACTCGCAGGCGCATCTTCTCTTTGTCACCGGCCGGAGCTTCCAAAGTAGAAAGCCACTCATGGAACGCGCGCGTCAAGCCGCTCACCTTGATTCCGCTGCGTCCCTGCTGCTTGAGCAGGATGTTCTCGGGCTTGAGGTCGCAGTGGATGATGCGGTTCTTGTGCAGCGAGTCGAGACACTGCAGGATGGAGTGCGCAAACTTGCGCACTAGGGGCAGACTGAAGCCCTGGAACTTGTTCTTCTTGATCAGCTCATACAGGTTCATGCTGAGCAGCTCAAAGGTCATGCAGATGTGGTTGCGGAAGGTGAAGTTCTCCAGCATGTGGATGACGTTCATGCTGGAGTCCTTGTCCTGCTTCCTCAGGTGCTCCAGGATGCGGATCTCCTCGGCCGCCTGCCGGTGGAAGCGCTTCTCGTTGCGCACCATCTTCAGCGCCACGTGCGTCTGCGTTTTGTGGTCGAACGCCTTCACCACCTGCGCGCCGAGTCGGCGTGAAGTCAGAGTGAGCTGTCGCAGCGCGGCGCTGGAGGCTTTTTGCAGCCCCGTGCCGGTTCGTTCGTACCTGTCCAAAGCTGCCCTTGCCGATCACCTTGAGGACTTCATACCGATAGGCGATTTGGTCGTGCGGCACTTGGATGTAGGAACCCTGCTCGTCATCGTAGCCGCAGTTGTTGGCGCCCCCCAGGACGCCCACCCTCTTCTTAGCGTTGGGACCGACAAAATAGACTAGGCAGAAAAGACGGCGAGCTTGAGAGATGGCCGGCGGCGGATGGCGCCGGGTCGCGCGGCGAGCGCTCACTTTCGGTGTAGCTGAAGACCTCGTGGTGTTCGAAGGACGACATCTTGGACATGAACTGCTTCATGGCCTGCTCGGGCGTGGAGGCGGCCGGCTTGGCTTTGCCCTCGGGCGCCTTGTGCGAGGTAGCGGCGGGGCGCCCGTGGTGGGCCGGATCCGGGCCGGCGGCGGAGGGGCGCTCCGGCCGGGAGGGGGCGAGCGACGCCAGACCGTTGAGCTGCGGGCCGCTCGGATGAGCTCGCTTCACCCCGCTGTCGTCAAACAGCTGCGTGATGTGCACGCCCTCCGACATGGCCGCTTTAGCGCCACCCTGAGCGGAAACACTTTGAATAGGACGGCACCGACTTTGCGGTTCCTTGAAATCGATTGCAATCGCATTCATTTGTTCCAGCCCTCCCAAAAAAAAAACACCAGATTTATTTGCACGTATTTTAAGAAGAGAGAAAAGTGGCTTGTGTGAAAAAACAGTGCAACAAATAAACTTGCTTCATATCGTAACTGAGCGAATGCTGAAGGCTTTCACATGTGAGCATTTCCTGAGGAGCAGCAAGTTGAAGCTAATGCTAATGAAACCACCGTCATATGATCCAGGAGATAGATATCTATATATAGATACATACATAGTCAGCTGTTGTGAAAGAGCTGTCGAGGTAATGAAGATGCGTGACATTGCACTTATATTCTTGATGGTCAGTGAAGAAGGACAAGTGAAATGGCACCGTCCCGATGAGCCCGAGAAGCCGGCACAAAACGGCCGTTTGCTCGATGCAGTGGAACAAAAATGGCTTCCTACTTTTTATTTCCCTTGAAATTTGTATGTTATTCTGACCGCTTTCCTCGTTACGATTCTTGTTTTTGGGAGGACGCCTGGAATGGATGAATGGAAATGAAACGCAAGCGTTTTGCGTGACAATGTCGTGCCCTTCATTTGGACACGTGTGGGTGAGGAAAGCCGCCTGCCTCACGTGTACACAAACGCGCCGCCGCCGTGTTCGCGGCGAGTCATCGCCTTGTCACCATGGTGACCGCACACCTGGGTGCTCTTCGATAACAGCGTGCGCTTCAGACACCTCTGCGCGCGCGCTTGCGTGCGGCGAAAGCTCACAGGTGCTTCTCTCAGATTAAGACGTTAACCGGAGCTTGTTTGCGAACGTACTGTCAGTGGGTTGAGGTGGTTGTTGTTGTTGTTGTGCAGAGGCGGCAGCGTGACGGGCGATGTCGTCAGGGCGCCGCCGGGACCGGGAGAGAAGACCGGCTCGCCCGCTTTGCCTGCCAGGAAAAAATATCATCATCATTTAAAAAAAAAAACAAAAAACACCCAAAAGCGAGAGTTGACAGAAGGGGTGTGCAAACTTTTGCGGTCACGAGGCCACAGTCGAAAACTTTAGTTGCAATGTCAACTCTGTCAAATTGTTCAGGATTTCCCAACATTGATGAATGCATTTTTGTCAACATTTCACAGGTCGCCACCAAGCAGAAATGTCCTAAGAAGTCGACGGATTGACACGTTTGCATATTTGAGGAGGTAAGCCACCCCTCTTTCTTTGCAAACCCCCAACTGATTTGCGGCATCTCTCTCTCCCCGGTCACCCGGCTATTTGCCTTCATCTTTGACCTGGTTCCACCCAATGATTTGCGATTTGCTATCCCGTCCATCCCTGCGCCGCTCGATCAGCTTTTGGCTTGCATTTGCACAGCCCCGGTTTGCGTGGCCCGCATGCTTGCCGCTGTCCAATCAGTCGGGCAGCCGCCTTTGCAAGTCTCGAAAATGTTGACGTAAGCGTCGTCGTTGACGTAATAGAATGCCGGCACCAGGACAGCACCGCGCGTGTGCCAAACTGTTCGCCTGGGCCACAACGCGCGCGTGAGGGAGATTTTGAGGGCGACAGATGGCGTGTGTCGTTTTTAATCGGAAGGCTCCGTGTAATTCCGCTAATGAGGCCAAGGAGCGCTTTTTAAGGCCTGCCACTCACGAACTCGTATCGCTCATAATCGAGCGTGTGCGCCTTCCGCCGGCAAAACACTCGGCGTGGTTTTTGGTAACCGGCGGCAGCCCGTTCGCAGCCACGCAGCGCAGTACCTGAGGGCTGCAACGGAACATTCTCAAAGAATCCATGAAGGCATTGATACCTTTTTCGATGAATTGGCGAAGTCATTGGAACTGTCTTCCCCTGATTTGAAATCAAACTATTTCAAATTGACAGTGCAGAAAATGCACACGCAGACGTTTTGGATTTAGTTGCCGGCTCGGTCCCTGTTTGAGAAATAGGCGGAAAAAAAAGGAAAAGCGGATGTTTGCTCACATCTTGCGTTGAGGAAAGCACAATCGGAGGATGACGGAAATGCAAGTAAATATTGTCTGTTGAGAGGCTGAAGTTGAAGTTGTTGCTCAAAACAGCTGTCGACTAAATGTTGACCCTCGACAGCACATATCAGTGAGGACGCGCTCTAAACGACGTGGGCCGCCCCCCGCCCCCCAAAAAAATAACGAGGGTCAATCAAATGGATCCGTCGGACGGCGCGACGCGCAAGAGCAAGCGCGCCGCACTGGCGAACCCGACACCATTGCGCTGGCGAGCACCATCGGCATGCTGCCGGACGGGACGAGTGGGAAAATAAAGGCGTGCGTGCGTGCGTGCGTGCGTGCGTCGCTGACTATTGCCTGTTCCACAGTAACTACACGACCGCCGAAAAGCATGAGCAAGCAGCGAGCAGGAGTCAAGTAACCTCCGGCTTTATTTCCTCTGCACAGCTCAACAGAGAGCAGTGAACTCGAGTCAAGTCGCACTGAATCAACCGCCATTGCTCACTCGCGAGCCGCGGTGGCTTCTTCTCGTCGTTCGACATTTTCACAAGCCGACGGTTGCCATGACTCGCGCAGTCGCGATGACACAAGTCGCAGTCGGTACATGTCAGCGGACGGACGACAAGTCTCGACCGCTGCTCCGCTCCGCATCGAGAGCTCGCGATGTCACGCAAGAGTTTGTGTCTAGCGGCGAGTCAAAGAGCTCATCGATTGCATTCCATCGACTGTCAGTGCTCCAAAAGCGACTGTTTGGATCGCCGCTGGGGCTAACGTTAGCGGCTCGTGCTAGCAGCCCGCTTCTGGGGCGCAACAGACGATTTTTAGCACTTAGCATGCTAAGCCAGCTCCCATCTCACAGGCGCTTTTTTTCTTGAAACAAACACACACATATCTATCTATCTATATCTCTCTCTCTCTATATATATATATCACATGTATAGATGCATGTATATGTGCACCGGAGGGAAGCGCCCCCCATCCCGGGCCGACGGCATCGGCCACGCTCGGATGCGCTCCTCTCGACTACAGTAGGCTGTGCTCACCCGTCGGGAGGACCGAGGCTCCGGGCTTCTTGGTTAACATGGCGGCCGCTGCTCCCCTCTGGTCGCGCACGCGCGCATACACACTCGGGACATCGCCGCCTCCCCCCTCCTCCTGCTCCGGCGCTAATTTCAAGAAAGTCCTTGTCGTCCTACAGTGGAGTCAGTCAACTTGTCCTCTTTCAACGCACGCGCACACGCATTGTGAAGGGGTGACGAGGAATCGTCACGATGATCGCATCAGTCAGTCGCTGCAAGAACAAAAAGCAATCCCTCGACGAGAAGTGTGTGTGTGTGTGTGTGTGTGTGTGTGTGTGTGCGCGCGCGCGCGCAAGTGAGTCAAGTTGAATTGGAAGGGGGGGGGCGGGGGCGCTTGTGGACATAATCCAAAGCGCCTCTTCGCTGATGCGCATTGCTAACACGAACAACATGGCTCCAAAAAAAAAAGAGGAGCTCGCTGATAAAGGCAGACTCGGGATTGATTTGAGTGCAAAAAAAAAAAAAGACACCTCCAATTGGATTTGAAGATGTAAACATGAGCTCTTACTTGAAGTGAGCTGGGCGTGCTTCACAACTGCGATCATGCCCACGCCACCTACTGGAATTCCATTTGGAAATCGGTGCGCCAACTCCCGCGTGTGATGTAGTCACACGTTTCGTTATGACGCGGCCTGCGCGTGTGTCACTTGAATGTTAAGTGAGTGTCGAACAACCTGTCAAGTTTGCCTTGTACGCCTCAATTCAAGTTAGGGTGCCGGCGGCGCGAGTGTTGCTTCGTCAATGTCAACTTGCTTTTTCAGTGGCACTGTGTGTGTGTGTGTGTGTGTGTGTGTGTGTGTGTGTGTGTGTGTGTGTGTGTGTGTGTGTGTGTGTGTGTGCGTGCGCAGGGGCGTACGAAGGGTCCACAGGGATCCCAAGCTAAAGAAGGGATTAAAAAGAAAAGAAAAAAACACCATTAAATCATTAAAATGCCTCGTAGAAACAAAATAAAAACAGTGATACAATCGTAAAGTGCACATCTACATTTCTTTTCAACCCTCCCTTTTTGAGCGCGGCATTGTGCTGTTTTGTCAAAACTTTACAAGCAAAGCAACCCCTCCCAAAAAAAAAAATTGTATATTTCTAAAAAGCAGTCCATATTTCAGAGGGGAAAAAATTGAAGTCCAGTCTTGCCCTTGTTCGTGTCCTGAAGTCATTCGGAAGTCCGGTGACGCGACACGACGCTGCCATCTGGCGGCCGCGAGCAGTGATGCAGCCCTCTGGCGTTTTCGAACAACGGCGGCGGTGGCGTCTTGACGAGCCGTCCATGGCGACCTCTCGAGCTCGGCGGACGGCGTGCTGCGAGAGACGGTCGCCCCCCCAGGCCGGATTCGGGCAGCCGGGCCCCCGGGGGTTCCCCGAGTCAGCCAGCGCAAAGCTCATGTCACGCCGCAGCAAACAGGTGAACTCTTTTTGTGAGCTTATCAATTAACTTACCTGAGCTGACCTTCAACTGTTTTGTCTACTTTTTTTCCTGTTTGTTTTCGTCGTTTTCTTGGTTTGTTTGAGAAACTAGAAGAAATGAAACTGGCCAATGTTTCAGCAGGGCAGATGATTTCAAGCCGCCATTGAAGATCGTTCTGCAAAGGTAAGTTTGCTCACTGCTAATTGGCTAATCGCAGTCAGTGTTGGACTTTCTTTTTCCAATCCTCTTATTCAACGTTTTCATGGTTCTGTACTTTCTGGACACTCGTGTCCACACAACGGTAACTCACAATACTGTACCTGACTTCAACGGCTTTAAATATTTTGTCCTTCCATTGTTTTACATCATTACACTTGATGATTCAACCCCCTGGGCAAAGACCGGCTGGCCCAGACGGTCTTTTTCCCGCCCCTTTCATCGTTGCCTTCTGGAGGGTGAGTGGCCTTCCGCTCTTCCAGTCCCTTTTCCCTTCCGAATTTGCTCCGTTTTGGTTGACGTTTGTTTCAACAGTTGCTAGATTGAGTCACGCTAGAAGTAAGAATTGAAAAGCAAAATAAAAACGAATTGTATTGTGAAACTATTTGTATACCCCCCGCCAAAATGCTGAACTCGTTCAAATAAACAAATTTACATTTGACATGTTCCCTTTGTACGCGTCGACAAACCTGTCGTTGCGAGGGCCGCCTTTAGACGTCTGAGTCTGGCGCATTCGGGGACGTTCAAATGGGACAAGACGTCACTCTGTTGGTTTGGATCAGCAAATTAAAAGAGTCTGATTTCAAGTTTTCATCACGGTGAGCAAACAAAGTAAGAACAATTACACACGCGTCTCATGTTTTTCATCGTTTAGTTGATTTCGTCATACTTTCACACATGAAGTGTGTCTCGTTTAAATTCTTGCTGATGGGAGTCATCGATTTCACAAGACAAAATGTTTCTGAAAAAAATGGAACAAACGAGTGGCAAAAATGTTCGAGGCCTGCGTGTTGCTAGATCAAAAGAACCTCGTGCGGGCCGTGCGGGCCGTGCGGCCCACGGCCGTGACTTTGCCCGCCCCCGGTTCACAAACGCCGCCTTGTCTTTGACGGTCATGACAAGTAAAAACAGCAGTTGACAATATCTACACAACTCATGACGGCATCACCTCCCGAGAACTGTTCGCGTGCAGGGTCCTCTCCGTCTTTACGCATCCAAATTAGCGCAGGAGGAGGATGCACAGAAAGTCAAAACTTCTGCTTGCTCCTCAAAAATGGAAAGTTCAATTTTCTATCCTATGTTCTTGTTAGTGTGCTCATACATCCTGAAGGGGGTGGCGGGCTGCGCGCTCTTTAAAAAAAAAAAAAAGTGAGTCAAGTTAAGTGAGTGGCAGCCCTCCTCTGCCAGTCAAATGCGGAGTAAAAAGATTGTGGGGTGGGGGGAGAGATCAGTTTGCGTGTGGAAATAAAACAGGCTGTATTTGGAGTAAAAGAAGTCTGAAGAAGAAAAGAAGAAGTCAGCTTGCTTTGGACAGCCTTCAAAGGCAAAAAATATTCTTCTTCAACGTGGATGCCTTTCCGTTCCTTTTGACAGTAAAGCAGCGACGAGTCGGCCATCTTGTTTGTTTTTCCCACGCTATTTGCTTGCTACTCCGAGTCGGCGAGGCTTCTCCTTTTGGCTGGATTCGTAGCGAAGGGCCGTGTTTGAAAGCAGAAGTTCTCAAACTGGGTCGGGATGCGGTGCAGTGTAATCACGTGGCGCGGACTCGCTCGCTCAGTCACGCACGGAAGCATGCACTTGATCATTATGTCTTGCCAGCGTTCTCGTAGATGACGTCGGAGGCGAGTGACTGCTGCTGCTGCTGCTGCTGCTTCTTTTGCCACATGAGCAGGACGCATTGGTGTATGAACACGTACTGCTCCTCTGTCTGGACCATGGACAGGCGGTGGGAGCGCATCTCCGACACCATCCCCAGGATGTCGGCGAACTCGTGCTCCCGGATGTGCTGCATCAGGCGGTCCAGGGCCATGAAGGTACCCGTTCTGCCCACGCCAGCACTACATGGACAAATGTGCTTTGTCACCAGGGCAACATGCATGCAGTTAAAAAAAAAAAAAACGATACGGTACTCTACCTGCAGTGGACCACGATGGGGTCTTTGGTCCTCTTGGCCTGCTGCCGCACGATATGGACAAACTGCAGGATGCTCTCGATGGCGTTGACCGTGGGAACGCCATGGTCTGGCCACGAAGTGTAGTTCAGATGCAAGATGTCCCGAGTTTCGTCCGCCTGCGGGCGCCCATTCGCACCATCATTTCAGGAATCGAGTCCGTCGTTATTTGAACCCCAGTGGCTGATAGGCTTGTTGGTGGGGCGTTGTCTTTCTACCCGAAATAGTGTAAAAAAAAAAAAAAGGGGCGAAATTTGATTGGTTGGCGACTTACATATCCCAGCCGGAACTTCCTGATGGTCCACTCGGGCGACTCGTTTTCTGAGAGCACCTCCACGCTGATCTCGCCGTACATGACGGGTTCGTCGCTGAAGGGCCAGTAGTGGTCGCACTTGACCTGAACGTCGCGCAACAAGCAGAGACAAAGGCGTGTTTAGATGCCAAGCAAAGCGAGCGGCCCCCTCGCGGGAACCCCGACTTGCCCGTCTCCGCTCGTTGCACTGCGTCAGCATGACCACGATGGGCGACTTCTGCTGGAGCACCATCTTCCAAAAGTCGTTGCGCGTCTCCGGCAGTGGACCTTGCGTGGCAATGTACTCTTTGGCGTGCTTATAGCCCTGCACGAAAAAAAAAAAAATCACAAAAATAAGACCACACGCTGAGCATTTCCGTTTTCAAGGGTCCTGCAATATTTGTTGCATTCGTTCAGCCATCAAATTGCTTTACTAAAATGTATTACTTTTAATTCTTTCCTCATGAAATTATTGCTGAATTGATTTGTGGTTAAAAAAAAAATCTAACAATGAGAAAGTAGACTGTCTATTTGAGTTAATGCGATTGGAATTTAATTATAACAAACAAAAAAATTTGTATAATGATGTATACATTCAACAATGTTTTTCAAATTGTTTGGTTACAATGATGAATGTCAGTTAAAAAATGATCATGAATTATTGGGAACAGATATTTTTGACAAAACCTGAATTGACTCGTTGCAAACAGAAATATTTGAGTCCAGAAAAAAAGTGTATACCACGGTAAAATACATTTGTCATGAACTCAATTATAAAAGGCAAATCTATCCACTCAACCATGTTTTATTTCCAGCACTTAAATTAGTGTTGAGTTATAATTGCATCAATATTCAAAGATGTGCCTTGAGACGGGCAAGTTGGTGGTTCCTGTGTGCGGCCTACTCACAGGAATGTAGTTGGCGTTGATGTAGTCGGCGCCTTCGTCGTCGTGCATGGAGATCAGCCGGACGCGACTGAAGTCGTCTGGCCAGGAACAAACATGCGGCTCGGTCACTTGTGCTTCAGGTAATTGCGACTCCCTGCCATGATGTTTCGCTTTCAAGCCACTCATTTGCCTTTCAACCCCTTCAGCTGCACGATGGGAGCCGCCGTTGCACATTTGCCCGCTCAGTGCCTTGAGGACCTTCGCTGATATTAAAGCTACCCGGTGAGATTCTATTGCTCTTTTTTTAGGGAGTGGGACAAAAGGGGGTCACCTCGTCGGCAATTGGGCTTCAAAATGGAGGGATTTGAATTGTTTCAATGGGTTCCGTTTGGTTTGTTTTTTTTGAACTTGAAATGATGTCCAAAGGGGCCAATGGGACTTCTTTTTATTTTGATGTGATTTTTCAATGAATGGAAAACATCATGGAGGCTTGAGTGAAAGTAACGTCAACTTAGTCAAAGTCAAGTGAGTGGCAGGCCTACTGACAGGGCAGGATGTTGGTGTATCGGTTCTTGGGCCTGTTAACGGGCAGGTCGGCGGCGTCATGGGAGAGGTCGAGGCCCACGCTCTTGAGCTCCTGCAAGGCGTTTTGCGGACACGTGGCATCGATGCAACTTTTGACTGGCAAATAAATGTATGTCACGCCGCGCAACGTTGCTCCCACCTCAAACTGCAGCGAGAACTTGTAGGCCGAGTCTTTGCTCATCTCCTTGAAGTAGGCGTCAAAGTCGTCCAGCTGGACGGGACTTGAAAAGACATGGGAGTCAGGAGGGGGTGGGGGGGTCCGAGATTAGAACGCCGTTCTCGTCATCAGTACGCACGCGCGTGAAAAGGTGGCCTTTGTCGCTTTACCTTGTCAGCTTGCGCTTCTTTAAGGCCGTCTTGCCCCTATGACACAAACACAAGTCAAGTCGCCACTCGCACACCAAAACAGGCCTGGGCTCGACCGATCTTCCAACTAGAGGCTCCATCCTTTTTGCTGGACTGGGCGCCAGCCAGTGCCACTCATATCGTGACAGATAAGGGACTGGTCGCCAGCTGGTAGTACAGCGCGTACAGAACAATGAAGGACTGGTCGCAGGCAGTGTGCGCTCCCTGCGGCCACGCCTTCCTTCCCAGCCGTGGAGCCGGATCACGCTAGCCTGCAGGTGGGCCTTTTGCAAATACGGTCACGTTGACTTTGCAAAGTCCAGTTACTGTCCAGCGCATCGGTCGAACCCAACAAAGACCAAAGGTTGAGAGGGAGCCTTCTGGTTTCAACATGCAGGCGTCTGAACGACTTGACCGTCCAATGCGGTTGGAGTTTAGGGAAATCTTTTCGTGCGGTTCAGGCCTCGTGGTCATGCAAGCGGGTCGTGCGCCACGCATCGGCGCCAAGTCTCATTGGTTCATGAGGAGCATGCTGCATCCAAAGCTCACACGACGCTCCCAAAATGTGTCAGAATTGCTTTCTGGATAAGTCTGGTGATGCGCTTCGGGTGCTTTTGTTGCCACCTGAAATTTGGGCTCGGGGGCAGCCTGCGGGTGTTCGAATAACATCATCGGACCGTTTTGGCGGTCATTGAGACGATAACGCTTCCAGTCAAAAGTTTCCGCACACTTTTGAATGAGAAAATTGGTAGCCTTGTTGTGAATATCACATTTTCTTGTTCAATTGGATACTTCCTTGTGATTGAATTCACGAGGCATCCAAAAATGAGCAGCGACTGTCGTTTTACAGTGAACGATTTCAGATCAAATCAGCTATTTTGTTGCACTTTGTTCCATACTTTGTTTCTGAATTCTAAGGACATCTTCTGCGTCATGGTGCAAAAATGACCACCGACTATTTTATTTAAATAGTTGTGCAGGAAATAGAAAAATATTAAGCCAATAATCCATTTATTTTATTCAATATTTAGCGAATTGAATGTATTTTAGAAGTAACTTAAGTTAAAAAAAAAAATCCTAATTGTGTCTTTCTATAATTCACCTCAATATGAATAATAAATTGACTGCCGGCTCACCAGACTTTTCCTGTCGGAAAACAGAGGCGTTGGCTCGCTCGCTTACTTACCATGGATTAATATAAAAAGCCAAAAGATAGTCAGTCCAAAGGCAGGATGGCAGAAGGGTAAGGAAGGCAAAGAGGCTTCTTCGCCTGGGGGGTGGGGAGTGTGGGGGGGTTCAAATAGAGCACAAAAAAACCCCAATAAAAACACAAACAGAGAGACACCAACACGCTGCTGCTGCTGCTGCTACTGCATTAGTACACGTCAAAGAGGAACATTTAGTGCTCAACGCACACTTGATGACTCATGCACGCCGGATGAAAACGGAGCCCGGCCCATTTCCGACACCCTGTCTCCATCTCGACTCTGGCGTCACCAAATCGTAGCCGAAGACGGGCCCGCACGCGGGTCTACTTTGCCGTCTTAGTTTGTTCCCGCTCGTGTCAATCGGTGAAGACATAAAGGCGCAAAGAAATGGTGACGCACTGGAAGCGTTAAGTGATGACTGACTGACCGTCTTTCAGCTCTTTTATTAATCGCAAATCGTACATTTATTGATTAATTTGACTCACCGTTACCGACGCGATTGGTGGCCACTAATTAAAACGGGGCCCGGAAAATGTTCATTTGTGGCCACGAATGAGGTATCATTCCCATGCAAAAAATTGTCACGTGTGCCGCCGTATATTCAGTCATGGAAGGAAGGAAGAGAGCAGCTTCTTTTCTTCCATTTCTTTTCATTTGAACGCCTCGTACTATTACCAGGCTGAAAAGAAAACACGGAATGCCACATGGCGCCCTTTTTTGCTTCTCTACGGCAAGAATTTGCTTCGTCTTGAAATGAAAAGCGTGCGTCAAACGAAGAAGCGGCGCGTCGTCATACCAGTTGTACGGTAGCTTCCCGTCTCTTTCGAATGAAGCAAAGTTGACGAATGTCTCGGCGCCACAGCCCCTGAAACACAAGAGGGGGGAGGACCGTGACATTCCGCCTGCGGAGTTGGCCGTGAAACTCGGCGGCGGTTTGTTGGTACCTGCTCATCTGCAGATGCCTCTTGCGGAGAAGCAGCAAGAAGAGAATCAGCAGGCTCAGCAGCAGGACGCTCAGGACGGCCAAGGCCGAGATGGCTGCCACGCCGGGGGTCGTCTCTTTGGCTGCCCGCGTGCATGCACACGCAGAGGCGTTAGGGACGCTAAGTAACACATCCTTTTTGTCGCCCTTTCATTCAGGTTAGTCTCCTGTGCGGCAGCGCCCCCTACCGGCCGTGGTGATGGTGATGTGGGCAGGCTTGCTGGGCGCGCTGTAGCTGACGCCGACCACGCTGCAGTTGTAGCTGGACGACGGCATCAGGCCGGAAACGGTCAGCACGTGCGAGCTGGACACCTGAGGCTCTCGAGTCTGAAGCGGACCAAGAAGGAGCGCGAGGAAAAAGTGCAGGTCCTTTGAGACGTCTCCCGGGGGCTCACCCTCATCTCTTTGCTGCCCGGGCTTGGTTTGCAGAGCACCTGGTAGTGGTCCACGACGCCGTCCTCGCTCCACAACAGAGTCACCGACGAGTGCGTGGCGTTGACGGCGTACACGGACCTGGGCGGCGCCGGTTCTGCGGTGAAAACACGCCGGACGCCCTTTGTCAGAATCCGGTCAATCTCATTGATGATTAGCACGCGTGAATGCTCAGACCCAGTTTGATGATGCTGGGAACGGACGTGTTGCGGCTGCGCTCCGTGTACGCCGTCACCGTCAGGTTGTAGATGTCGCCGGGCGGCAGTGGCAGGCCGGCGCTCATCACGTTGCGAGGAACCTGGCGAGCATGTGTTCATGGCTTTCAAGTTGACACAGTACGCCGAGCGGAGGACATTAGGAATAAACGAGTCGACGACACCATCCATCAGTGAACCGAGCTCTTCCCAGATGAAACGAGAAGAGGACAAAAGGGAAAACTCAACGACGAGAGGAGAGAACTAGCGGAGGGTGAACCTTGCATCGGATGTTGGGACAAAACCAGTTCGAGCTCGTCCGGGAGAAAGCTTGCAGAGCGCGTTTGGACCGCGACGGTAGAAGTTCAAACTCAAGAGGATAAAAAATTGAGGAGGACAAAAGTAGAAGAGGACCTCAGGACAAAACGAGTGGAGAAAAAAGCTCGCGGAGGACACTGGGACCAAGGTAGGAGATGAAACTCGAGGAGGACAAGACGGTGGTTGAGAGAACTGCTCGAGGTTACGTGGACTTTTTACTTTGGCCTATTTGGAAGTCGTACGATTTTGATTTCTCGATTTTTCTCGTCCCCTGGAGCATGAGGAGGGACCGCAGACGGACATAGCGAGACTCTTTAGGAAAGAACCCTGCGCTTTCTTCTTGACTCCCACTTGCACGTGGTACGGACCAAAGAAACAAGCACATTTGGAATCGGCTTGGGCATGCCTATGCAGTGCACCGCGTTGGAAGCAACTTGGATTTTTCCCACGACGAACTTTCAAGCGACCAAACGGAGAGGCTCGAATAACCAGAGTCGCCACCCGAAGCAACTTGGCAACCGCACGGTGATACCATGGCAACAAGTGAGCACTCACGTCCGCCGAGAAGCGTCTGCCGGGACCTTTCTTGCCGACCGCCGCCACCTGCCAGTGCGTAATCCTGGAGTGCGACAGGTCCACGAAGAGTTCCCCGTATGTCCAGCGAACATCGAGGACGCCGTGGGAGTAATCCGCCACGGAGATGTGAGGCGCCTCTGGAGCTGTGCGACAAAAGCCAACGCTCATGAGTGCGGGGGACTTTGGGGGGTGGGCTATTCCTTTGGTTTGGGTACCTGTGACAAAGCTGATGGTGGAGCTATCGCAGCAACTGAGTGGTGGCTCGCCCCACGTCACCATGGTAACGCGGAAGTTGTAGTACCAAGCTGGCAGCAGATCGGTCACCCTCTAAAAAGGAAGACGATGCCATGAGATGATGAACCCCAAGACCTGACCTTTGTGGCACATTTGGAGGTGTTTGCTTTTTGGCTTTTTTTTTTTTTTAATCAATTGTTATTCTTTGAACGTATTTATTTTACCACTGATGCTATGACGGAGGCGGTGGCGGCAATCTCGTAGTACGTGGTCCACTCGGAGCTGAGGGTGACGGGGTTGAAGAAGAAGGTCTGGAGGACATACTTGCGGAAGGCCACGTGATACGGACGCTGCCAGCTCAAGATGACCGCCGTGGGGCCCCGCGGGTACACGGCCAGCTCTCGGACGCCCGTGGGCTCTGGCGCGACAACGGCCCATCGTCACAATCAGAATCGATCTCTGTGGTGATGGCTTCGTTGCACAAGTTGAACGGAGGCAAATGGACTCTTTGGTCCTTGACTTTTCTCCAGTTTGGGTGACCTCTCTGGGGGTGGTCCCTTGAAGATTGCTGTTTGGTTTCTTCCCTGCCTGTCGTCTGTTGGCTCTTGCGGTGATGTGTCGTGCTTGCTCGTTACTGTGAGTGCGGTTGACTTGGTTGTTTGTCGTCTATTGTCAATGGTTGTGGTGGATTGTCCGTGAACTGTTTGCGGTTTGATCGCGGTCGATGCTGTGTTTTGGGCGTTTGTATTTTTTGTTGCAGTTGTCTTGTTCCTGTCAGTCATAGTTGATTTGGTGCAATTGCTTTTTTGTTGCGGTTGTCTGTCGGCTTTATTTGTCGTTTGGAAATGAACTGACTGCGTGAGCAGCCGCTGTTCAGCCCGCCTGGTGGCTTTCAACAAGATCCCAACAGCGCTCCTCGAAAGAAAGATGGCCCTTAAAGAAGCGTTTTGTCACCTGGCAGGGTGAATGACCACACCGGCCATATCTGGCAGCAGTAACAACCCTCGAGCGACCACCCCACCGGACACGGGCTGGGAAATTTTTGAACTGAAGAACGTCTTGGATAACCAAGAGGAGTCCGGTTGCCTCGACGTGACGCGTCTAACGCAAAGGTAATGTGAGCGCTAATCACCAATATCCATGATGACCGGTTCCGAGGGAGGACTGATCAGGGGTCCGTTTGTGTGGTAGACCAGCACCCGGTACTGAGCCCCTGGAGTCAAGTTGCTGATGATATCGCTTGTTGAGTTTTCCTGTCCAAAAGCGCGGCGATGTGAGCCTTTCAAAGTCCAACAAGGAAGTGAGCCGGTGGGAGGCGTTACCTCGCCGCAGTAGTTGCTTTCCACCCTTTGGTTGAGGCTGGGCTTCAGGCAGGTGGTGGACACCACCGACACCACGCTGCCGTCGTGGCTCTCCGGGGACGGCGCCCAGGATACGGCGGCCGTGCTGGAGTCCAGCAGGTGCACCGTTACTTTCCGTGGACGCTGGCGTAGCTCACGCAGAACCTCAGCGTCGGCACCTGGGAAACAAAACTCCAAGTCAGGCGAGGATGGCGGCGGGGGTGGCAAACTTTGTTCGGGGGGAGTCTGTTGGCGCATTTGTGCTATGTGTGGCAGTTTGTGGTCCCGAGCCCCCACCGCCGCATGGGATTCACTTGAGCCCTGCTCGATACTCGCACGTTGTCGCGCAGCTTTCACGGTGGTGCGACTGCACGGCGGTCGGAAAGTCATCCGTACTTGTACGTCACGAGTTGCGTGTTCTTACGACACCAGGGTCGCCTGTACGACCGGAGACAAATTCCACGTGCGTTCTGACAATAATACTTGGCCGATAAAGATGACTCTGATTCATGTACAGCACTTTGTATGCAGCGATGGCTGTTTGAAAGTGCTCTATAAATACACTTGACTTGACTTGATTCTTTTGATTTATGTCTAGCAAGCAAGACCGGTCACGTAAAATGACATGGAGGGCCAGACTGCAGCTTGTCTTGGGTACTTGGGGAAACCAGAAGTCCACGGCGACACACCGAGGTAGAAGGTGAATCCGCCGTCTGCGCCGCTCTCTCTGGGCTCACAGTCTCCTGCCGTGCTGAGCGTGGTGACTCTGACGTGATACGTTCCCGCCTCTGTCAGCTCGGCGAAGAACTCATGAGTACTTTCATCCACGCTGGCCGTTTGAGTGGTGTTCCCTGGACACGGGTGGAAGGAAGTCGCATTTATGGGAGGTACGAGCACGTTTCGAGTCCTAAGATTGGTGGCGGACGTCTGACTCTTGTCAAGTCATGACTGCGGCCCCCCCCCCCCCCCCCCTCTGAAGACGAGGGGCACAGCCGCATTTCAAGGACACACACAGTGTTGCCGTCCAGCTTACCGTCCCTGAAAACGTAGACGTGGAAGCCGTCGTAGCTGGTGGGCGCTCTGGGGGGCAGCCAGCGCACCTCTAGCAGGACGGGGGGCATGTGAGTGGGCAGGACCAAAGCCTCCGCCGGGAGACCCATCGCCGACCCCGCGTCATTGGAGTCTTCGTACTCGTGCTCCTCGCCGTTGACAAACTGGTCCTCCCCGTCCACGGGAACCTCTGTGGCCGAGTCCGACCACGGGCTCGGGGCATCCGCGGTCTCGCTGATGGTGCCCGGGTCGTGCGCCGGTTCCTCGGTGGAGGCCACCGGTGACTCCTCAGAGGGCTTCGCCTCCTCCTCGTCCATGAGCGGGACGTGACGGGAATGGCGGCCAGCCCGCGTCGGGCTTTGGCTCAGATCCACAATCTTCCACGAGATGTTGAGCGGGGGATACGGCACTGCAGAGGAGAAGGAACAACTCTTGAGAGCTTGGCGCCCCTCCGTAAAAAGTTCCAACATCTCGGTAGAAGCTATTAGTCATACCCATCCTGTGGCGCATGGGCACGTGGGTGATGTCACTCTGCATCCTCATGGCCGTCTGGTAGGCGCTGGCCTCGGAGATGAGCTGGAAGGTGATGTTGCGGTAGCACACCCCCGGGAGCCAGTGCTTGAACACGGTCTTCCCCTTGTAAAAGTCTGAAAAACAACGCATCAGTTGCGAGCACCTGCGACTGCGCAGAGCCACGCGGAGTGTGGCCGTCATGCCGTGGCGTGACCTTTGTAGAGCATAGAGCGCCTCTCGCTGCCTTCGCTGTAGCTGATGTTGACTCGGCTGAAAATGTTCCCGGTCGGACTGACAAGGTCGAAGACCACGCCGGTCTCTGGAGATTCCTTGTAGTCTGAAATCCGTACGCCGCTCAAAGGAAGCGGCCCTGCGGGCGACAGGAGAACTCGAATCGAGAGCCTTAAGAGGGGGGGGGGGGAGAGGACTCTGTTGCCGGTCTGCTCACTGGTGAGGAGGGACACGGTCTTGATGGGTCTGGACCACAACGGTCCTCGTTGAAGCAGGAGACCCACGCTGTAGATGAGACCGTGGAAGGACGTGTTGAACAGCAGGGGCTTGCCAGTCCCCCCAAACAGGATGACGGCGGGACGAGGCTCCCCGGTGATCTGCGCCGCGTACGCCGAGATGTTCTCCCGAAGGTCGGAAGTCTCCAGGTTCATCATGATCTGGCCCGCGTCGTTCAGACTCACCTGGAAAGCCGCAGCCACCTGAAACACGGACGACGGCAAGTCACGTCGACATACGTGGAACTTACATTCCTTCCGTTTTCTTCATTCCGGAATCTGAAAGATGTTTACTTTTGAAAAATGACCGGATCCTCTGTTATATCCGTCTCCAGTATGTCACTCTTGATGCAGGTGCTTCTCGGTCACGCGATCGGTTACCGCATAAAAAAAAAAAAACAAATGTCTTTGAAAAGTTTTTTCCAGAAGGGGAAAAGGCCCAGCCAGGAGACAAAAGAGGAGCGGAGCCTACGACTTTCAGCAAAGAGAAGGCAATTTCAAATGCGGCTTTTTCTCAACGGGAGATTCACACGCACCGAGCCTACCCTCCACATCAGCGGCGAGGGTGAGTCGTATTCTTCATGCTCTTTTTATTTGCGGCGTATCTTATTTTGAAGGCACGTTTAAACGTTACCATAGCGACCAGAGAATGTTGCAGCCAGATAGGACGTTCCTCATGTCATGATTCGTGTTTATGATGTTTCCAAAATAACACACACCTTTCATGCAGGTCAGATCTTATTGTTGTATCTATCCGGCCTCCCTGAAAATATTGTCTGACATGAAACCCGTCCGTGGGGCAAAAAAGGTTGGGGACCTCTGTTGTTGTGTTTTTTTTTTTAAACTCCAATCCCCCCCCACCCCCACAATTTCAGGCGCACGACCCCCCCGCGATGCCGCTCCCCAGTTGAGAAGGAGCGTATCGATGCACGTGACGCGCGTTTGAAATCCGTCTAGTCTCCAAGCAGTCAATGAGAAGATTGTAAAAAGGTCGGGCAACGTTTCGCAGGCAGGACGGTTGCTGCGCTAAGCCGTCTCCATGACAACGGAGATGAAAGGAGATGCTCATTAAGTGTGTCAGATTCCAGCGTCGCCATGGACACCGAGACTGCCCCCATCCCCCGCTGGCCCCCGGGGCCGCTTGAATGCTAATGTTGCGAATGCTAAACCGCACCTAGCCTGCGCTCGACTCGCACTTGACCCCATTTGATCCCCTCGGTCCGAAGCACCCTGTTAGTTGCAATGCATTTTGGGATCATGTGGCCATTTGGGTGTTGATTGACTGATCTGTCGAAAGTATCAGGCATCGATTCGGGGGGGGGGGGGGGAAAGGCTCGTTTATGAAAGATGAGGCCTTTATTTTCACAAACGCAATTTCATTGGGTGTTTATTCAGTCAACTGGAGAATGTAGGGCGTGAGGGTGACGTTGTTTCTCGGCTTTGTTTGCTCGGGTAGCACATTGCCGTGTCAGAATGGTTCGCCTGCAAACCGCCCCTCCAAGAAAGGTTCCACCGGCTGGCGCTCGCTTCATCTGAAGCTTCGCTTTGATTTGCGTTTCAGGCTTCCTGCCGCATCTGCGACCTATCGTCGAGGGAACAGTCCACCGACGTGATGAGCGGCAAGAGGAGGGAGCCGTGGACGGGGGGG